>WRNY01000054.1:0-222682 GCA_012978405.1 Pseudocercospora macadamiae
AATTAGCGCCTCTTTATACTAGACTTTAAGACGCTCTAAATATAAGTAATCTATTATTTCTATAATAGCTAAGCTACTAGTTATTAAAGGCTAGTAAGAACCTTTAAGCTAATTTAGAAATAAGATCTATAGTAGCTTAGTATTAGTACTATAGTAGCTAAATATATCTATAACTACTTTCTATATAGAAGAGTAAACTCTTTCTAGTTATAGTAGTAAAGTACTCTAGTAGCCTTACTAACTCTACTTTAATAATAGAACTAGATTACTATAGACTTTATTATAGAGCTACTAAAAAGCTAGTAGTTATTAGATAATATTAAATATAATAATATCTTTATAGTTATAGATTATCTAAGTAAGAGAGTAAGGTTTCTACCTTTCTATAACTTAGAAGCTAAGTACGTTATATAAATCTTCTATAAATAGATCTATTTATATTATAGATTACTAGAAGTTATTTTCTTAGATAGAGAATTATAGTTTATAAGTATATTCTTTATTTACTTTTATAGAATACTTAGTATTATATAGAATTTATCTAGTATATTTTATCTATAGACTAATAGGTAGTTTAAATATACTAACTAAACTCTTAAGTAATATCTTTATATCTTTATTAACTACTAATAAAATAACTAAGTAAACTAGCTTCTAAATATAGAATTTACTTTTAATAACTATATTATATCTATAACTAATATAACTCTATTATTTACTAAATATAAGTAGTATCTACGTAGTAGTTTAGAGATTTAAAGTAACGTACTACGTCTATAGATAATATACTAGTAAGTAGAAAGTCGAGATATAGCTAAGGACTTTATTACTAAAATAGTATACTTTAAAGAATATATAATTACTATACTAAATTATATATAGAGCTATTACTACCTAATATAAGAATATAATACTAACTCTACTAATTATAAACGCGCTTCTATACTAGACTATTAACTTAGAGATAAGGTTTAGCTTAATATCTAAAATATTAAAACTACTCGACTAGCTAAGAAGCTTAATAGTAAGTTCTTTAGACTATATAAAGTAGAAGCTATTATTAGCTAATAGTTATATTAGCTTAAGTTACTAGCTACTATATAGCTAAAGATATAAGTCTTTTATACTAGTCTTCTTTAACCTACTATATTTAATCTATTAGAAGATTAATATAATAATATTCTATATAAGCTACTACTAGTTAAAGTTAATAATAATAAAAAAGAAAAATAGAAAGTTAAAGCTATACTAGATTTTATACTATATACTTACTAGAAAAAAAGTTAATACTATATTAAATAGCTAGGTTATAAAAGACTAGATTAGAGAGATTAGAATCTTCTAATTCTAAGTTATAAAGAGCTAGCGTACGCTTTCTATACTAAATACTTAGATAAGCCTAAGCTAGATACTCTTAGTATAGATCTTACTATTATATAGTATAGACTTATAGTAATCTAAAATAGATACTTTAATAGATACTATAATATTAGCTAAATTATTAATATTTTACTTTCTACTAACTATATAGCTACTAGAGTATAAAAGTAATACCTAGATAGCCTCTATAAAGTAAGTATACTTAATCTAAATAGTAATAGTACTATACTTAATAATAATAGAGATACTACTAAAACTAACTATACTATATATAATATAGTTACTATAACGCTACTTCTTTTATATACTATAACTAGTCTAAATAGTATTAGTAGTTAGCTAGTAAGAAAGAGCTATATATAGATATTAAAAGATAAATAAGGTAAGCGCGCTATTATAGCGCTAGGTAATATAGTTATAGAAGCTTCTTTTCTAAAAAAGAAAAGTACTATTATAAAGCTATAAGATTATATATAAAAGTATATAAAAGGCTTAGCGTAGAATAGGCTATCTTATACTTTCGACTTCTATATTTAGTTCTTTAAGCTCTTAGGCTCTTCTTAGATACTATATCTATATCTTATCTTTTTATATATAGATATTCCTCTTTTCTATTACTATTCTAATAAGATTTTTTAGTAGACTTTTATAATTATAAATACTTTCTAGAAAAGTTCTATTATAGCCTAGATTATAATACTAGTATTATATATAGCTTACTATTCTATTTTCTTAATTAAATAGTTACTACTTTTTACTTTATAGATTAGAAAAAGTAAGTATATATTTTTTAAAAAAAGATTAGAATATATACTAGTATAACTTATTTATAGCTTTTTTTTTATAAATATAGTAGCTAATATACTTTCTATAAAGTCTAGCTTAAGCCTTAGACTATATAGAGTATTATACTATATTTATTCTACGTTTATAGCTTTATATATATTATCTAGCTTAGTATATCTTTTAATATAAAATAGCTTAGAAAAAAGAATAAAGATTAGTATAATATTATATACTATATAAGCTTTATTCTAAAACTATATTTATTTTAGTACCTTTACTAGCTAGTTTTATTAATAGATAGATTTCGCTACTACTTTATATACTACTCTACTACTACTATAGTTATAAATATAGATACTTAGTAGCTAAAAATAGTAAGTAAATAGTATTTAGTAAAGTAGCTACTCTATAACTATAGTAGTCTACTATACTCTATATTAGGTATACTAAGTAAATAAATATAGTTTAAGCTAATAGATAATACTACTAGCTCTAACTTTATTAAATATATAAGTATATCTATTAGTAAATATTAGCTTCTTTTTATAGTAATAATATTCTATATAAATAGCTTTTTAAAAGCTTTATTTATTATATCTTCTATACTATTATAGAGTCTATTATAGATACCTATTCTATATATAAAGAGTTAGCTATTTAGCTAATAAATACTAGATCTTAGAAAGCTATAAATATCTAGTTAAATTAGCTTCTAGTTTATTAATACTATTATAGATAGATAGCTTCTATTTAATAATAATAGATACTTAATTATATAGATAACTAAGTATTAAATACTTTCTATAATATCTATACTAATTACTCTTTAAAGTTCTATACTACTACTAAGAAAGCTAAGTAAATTAGCGAAATAGAAAGCACGTATATTAGTATAACTAGTAATAGATAAAAAGATAGCTAGTAGTAATAATAAAAGTCTCTAAGCTACTATATCTATATATAGTAGCTATAGATTAATAAAAAATTAGAAAGTTATTCTTTTAAAGATTATTTATAATTATATAGTATAGCTTAAATAACCTAAAATATAAAATATAATTAGCTTTACTTTTATATATAAAATAAACTTTACTTATAAAAGCTTAGAGAAAGTAATAAATAATATAATTAAAATATATAATAAAGAAATAGACTCTATATAAAGTAGTACTTATATAGGCTCTAGTACTAAGTATAATAATAAATATAATAATTATAATACTAAAATAAAAGAAGCTATTAAAGCTATAGCTAATAAAGCTAAAAATAAAGCTAAAGCTATAAAGAAAAAAGTAAATAAAGCTTTTAACTTATAATATATATATTTTAACTTTATAAAAAGCTAGAAAAATAAAAGTAAAAAAAAAGTACTTTTATTTAATTTAGAGTCTAGTAATAACTTTTCTAATAATATAGAAAAAAAAAATAAAAAAAAATTAAATAGATAATAAGATAGCTATATATAATAGATATAACTTACTAGAAAAAGTCTACTCTAATATAGACTTTAAAAAAGCTAATAGTCTTTTATATAATAGTATAGCTACTTTAAATCCTTTTTCTAAAAGTACTAGTTTAATAAAAAATATTAAAAAAAAGTTAAAAAAAAGCTTCTATTAATAGAAGCTAGTATAGTAGTATTAGTTTATAAAATAGATAGTAATAATAGTAATAAAAAGCTAAAAAAGCTAAAAGCTAATATTTCTATTTTTAAGAGTTTAACTAATACTATACTATTACTCTTTATTAGTATATAGAATAACTTTTAGTAAGCTTTACTTTACTAAATATTATATAAAAAACTATACTAGAAATAGAAAAGAATACTAGGTTTAATAAGTTATATAAAAGTATAGCTAGAAGTAAGTATCTAAAAAGTAATTTATATTAATTCTTTACTAGTAGAGCTACTACTTTTAAATAATATTAGTACTTTATTATATATATTTATTTATAGTTATTATATTATTAATAGTAGTCTAAATTTAATACTAAAAAAATATATTATAGCTATAATATAAGTAATAAAGTATATATATAGTTATATAGAAGTTATAGTAATATATAGTAATATAATAGAAATAGTAGAATATAGCTTAGTATATATATATATTAGTAGAGCTTAACTTTATATAGCTAAATTTTAGCTAGTAGACTTCTACTTTTTATTTTAAACTCTTTACTTCTTTACTAGATACTAATACTAGCTTAATATCTCTACTTCTTTATATTATTATAGCTAAATAGAAAAGCTATTTAATAGCTAGAATATTACTATATAAGTATAGAAATTCTACTATAAAAAGAAGTTTTATCTAGAACTACTAATTATACTAATTACTATTTCTAAAAGATATATAAAAGTTTATAAGTAATATAGTATATAGATAGTATAAAGAAATAAGTTAGTTACTAATATATTACTACTTTATAAAGCCTAGGTATTTCTAAAGTTATATAGTCTTTCTAAAAGTATATTCTATTTCTATTTTAACTTAGCTTATTTATATATTAAAAGTCTATTTTAATAGTAAAAAAAGCTTTCTAAGCTATAAATATAGTAATATACTAGATTACTATATAGATATAATATATAGCGTTTATCTATTATTTAGTATATTTATTAAAGTATATATAAATTTTTTTAGATTATCTAGTTATTATTTTTACTTTTAAAAAAGCTAATTAGAAATAATAGTATACTATTAAGTATAATAATACTTTAGAACTTATATCTATATTTCTTTTTATAGCTTATATAATAGATCTATTAATTATATATAGTTTAGAGTAGCTTTATAGTACTTTTAAAAGTATTATTAATAAATCTTTAGAAGCTTTTAAAATATCTAGCTTTTTTAATATTTCTAGTAAATTTTTAAAAGTTACTATAATATTATAATTAAAAGTACTAGTATATATAGTCTTTAAACTTATATTTAATATAATAGATTATATATAAGAAAATAGTAAATAAAGTATAGTTTAGCTTTCTAAAAATATTTTTTAAGTCTTTCTAGTAATATAAATATAATAGCTATTTATATATAATATAAAAAGCTATTTTAAAATCTAGATTATAGCTATTAGACTACTATATATTATTAAACTATAGTATTATTATTAAAAAATATATTTTAGCTTTATTAAACTTATATTTTAAAGTTAGCTAATTTAGCTAATTAGTTATTATAGTAGTAGTAGTAATAGTAAGCTTCTAGTATTAACTTAACTTAATCTATTATATTAACTTTCTAATTATTATATATCTATATTTATTTACTAGCTTTATATTATTAAAGTTATCTAAATACTATATTATTTTTCTATATAGTATTATTAGCTATAAGTAAAAAAAGTAGTTTCTATATTTTATATATATTTAGCTAATAATTATTATAAATATTAATAGTAGCTACTACTTCTAAATATATAATATAGCTATATTAATTACTATAGTTATATATAGTAGTTATAAGATTATAGAATATAATATCTATATAAGATTATAGGTACTATAGAAGAGCTAGAAGTTATTTATTTATAGAAGCGACTAGTCTATATTTAGAAGCCGCGGCAGCTAAATCGGGTTATATAGCGCTAACTATAGCGGCAGGTTAGAGTAGCGAAATCCGTCTAATAGACTAAGTCTTCTAGCATAGAATATTTAGCTTTAAGCAGCCGGTTGTATAGCTGTTGGCACTCATCCGTAATAGTAGCCTAAGTACGATCCGCCGTCATAAACAATCCTATTTCCTCTATCTTCTCTTTATGCTTTCTCGTCTACGCGGCAGGAGAATCCCCATCTCGGACGCGCTGGCTATAGCTGTTCGACCGTGATGGCGTGTGGGAGCGTTTAACCGCTTGCGACTCCCGCATGCTCATGCTTTGCTCCGCAAGGTTTGCTAGCCAGTTGCCAAAGTACTCCTCCCAGCGGACGTATGGTCCGTATAAGTCGTCCGAGTCGCCTTCGTCGTGATAGTGCGGCCTAGTCGGTTCCAGCTTACGACTCTTCTTATGAAGCGGTTCCGTGCACGACAAGTGATCGGTATCATGCAAGGACTTCCGTTTAGAAACTTGTAGAGACTGATCGCTCGATGGAGAAGGGAGGCGATGGATGGGATGTATTTTGCGCTGCTTTGCAGCCTGCTCGAGGCGTTCGCTTCTGCGGATTCCGCTCGACAGTGGCCGCTTTCGAACGCGGTGAGTGTTCTGTATCTCGAGGTATCTCGATTCCATCGCAACGGCGTTAAAGACGAATATGTCTGAACTTGCTGTTATGTATTTCGGTGAGGAAGCCCCAGGTTCGAGAAGAGCAGGGCGGAATTGGTTGCGGCTCTGCCATTTCCGCTATAGTGCACGGGCCAACAGTGTCTCCAGTTTCATCTTGGTAGCGGCGCCTACGCCTAGATGAAACTGTCAGCCCTCCAGGCGAGCAGGCCGGGCGGAATCTAAAATTACCTACCTACCATGAAACTGATGGCCTTGCATTTAGGTACCTGCAGGCGGATACCAGTTGGTATATAACGCTGCATCTTAACAAGGGATGGTCAGGCGCCAAAGAGAAAGTAACCTGGCGTCATACTCGAAACTTCAGGACCTCAATCCTGCCCAAGTGCTGGAGGCTAGTACAGAAGAACGAGGAGGATATTGCCCGGGGTGAAGGGTAGCGAGATGATCGAGATCCGCCCCAGGGAAAGACCCCTAAAAAAACGGTCGTAGGGAAAGATTGGAGGAAAGAAGGGTAGCAGATACCCCCAGTGGAAAGAGGCCCTGGGGAAAGGCCCTGGGGTGGGGAAGAGCACGAGAAAGTGAACCGAGATTCACCTTAGGGAATGAGCCCTAGAGATAAAGCCTTGGGGGGAATTGCCATGGGGATGAGCTGAGGGGATCAAGATACGCCTCAGGGAAAGAGCCTTAGGGGAACGGCCTGGCCGAGAAACGCTAGCCCAAAGAATACGCCATAGGGAAAGAGCCCTCGGGGTATAGCCATCGGGGCGAGCCTGAGGCCGGTCACTTACAATCGGTCAAGCATGAGCCACGGTCCAGAAACTAGAATCTACGTACAAAAGCTGCGCACGTTGCACGCGTACTTGGCACCTTTGATGTAAGTTTCGGATTGCAATCTACGGTATTGGGACGCCCCACTGCTGCCTGCGTCTGGATTGCGAATCCTAGAAGCTCGTCGTCTAAACTCCACACAATACACCAGAAAGCGGCTTGCCGTGGTTGTCGCGCCGATATTGCCGGTTGTCGCCTTGTGAGCAGATCTTTCTACACCCTCAGCGCAGAATACTTTATAACGAAGGTTGTGGTCGCCAAACTTGAGCTCATTGCAGCAATTATGGGACGTGCTAGAGCACCCGGTTTTTCGTTGCTACGTTACTGAAATGATCTACGATGCTAGTTGCTACCATGAAAGCATTGCCTCTAGCACCAATGTGTACGCTTACGTATGCAACAAGTTCTCTTCAAGAGTGCATCTCCGCCAAGGACCCGAGGCACAAGCGAACAACCCCAATCAACTGTCTCTGCGGATACACCGTTCGGAAGGCCCTTGCGACCTAGCGATGATCTCAATACCGAGTCGACTGCACGTCTGGGCTTCTGCAGCGAATCCCTCGAATACTTGCGGCGTTGGCGGGATCAGGAAATTGTCGTTGCAAAGAACTTGCACCTCGATTCCCTCGAATGCGCACTACGTAGATTTCCAAATCTGCGCAGGATCACATACACTGATTTCCGTTCGAACATGGAATGGCTGAGCTCTTTTCTGTTTTGCAGATCGTGCGAGGCACGCCGGAGGCTCGTGTCCAAAGTCTCTCCATTGGCGCCCTTCCGTACGAATCCCCCGAAATGGGTATGGCCAGGCCTCCTCTAGAGCGAACATATATACACCTTCCTTGGACCCGGGCTGCTCTTCCATATACCTTTCTCGATTCAACCGGCGACGACGACGTCCCTGATCGGATCCAAGCTCTTGCTGCTGACCTCCACTTCGTGCTCGCATTCGAAGACTTGAAGCACCTGCGTCTTCCTGTCAATGTTCCTTTGCAAGATGCTCTCACTGGTGATTTTGACCCGAAACTCCATCTACTTGGGTCACATCTGAGATCTTTGCTGCAACGCAATGCATCGACACTAGTACGCCTTGAGCTGTTAGCGGTCGAGGACAAAGTGTACGACGACCAGCATTAGCGATGAGCCGTTCTTGTGACCGCTCCCTGGCGTTGTGGTATATTTGGGCGCCGCTGCATAAGCTCTTCATGTGGCCCATCATCGCATGGGGCTCCAAAATCTCTCCGCTGGGCATCTATCATCAACCTGAAGCCCATACAACAAGGAAATTACTTGAAATGCGTAAACCATCTGAAATCATGTAGAAGGAATTTTAGCAACCAGCGTTTTGCCACCAGACGGTCTTCTACTGCAGTGTTAGGATTTTCTTTTCGAGCATGCAGGAATGTACTTACTGCAAAAGAAAGAAAGCACGACATCTTACCTAGCGACATCGTAACCGAATGCTATGCTAGCTCTATGCGTAGTTTAAAAGATGCTCTATACTATTTAGTCTAGTGCTATTAGATTTGCATGCTAGGTAGGGGCAGAGAATCTCGCAGCTAGCCTCGATAGTATTAAGATAGACCTTCGCGTAGCTCTAGAGATTCTTAACCTCGCTAAATATCTTAATATAATATTTATATAACAATTTACTATCTCTAAGATAGAAGAGGTACTATAGACTATAGTACTATATAAAGATAACCTTATTATTAGCTATATTAGCTAGGTATTCTAGTACGTCTTAAAGGTAATAAGTACGTATCTAAGTAAATCTCTTATTTAGTTTAACTTATAAGTATAAGTTAACTATAATCTAGATAGCTTTAGCTTATTTATAAGAAGTTCTTAGGTCTTTAATATTAATAAACTTAGCTAACTTTACTTACTCTAGAATTAAGTTAACTAGAGCTTTAGCTATAAAGAAGTCGATTAATATCTTATTATTATTAGTTAATTACGCTTCGATTATTATATTATTATTCTAAATAAAATATTCTTCTTATAGCTTATTTAGCTTATAGGCTCTATAAAATTATTTCTTTACTTTATACTTTAGCTAAGCGTCTTTATACTTAATTATAAAGAAGTTAGATTTAGATATAGATATAATAGAACTATATTTCTTTCTAGTAGATATTTTAAGTATATAATATTTAGTATTAAAAGTAATTATATCTAGTAAAGTCTTAATTTCTTAATTAAAACTATTAGATAGAGTAATATTAGTATTATAGTCTTTTCTAGCGCCTATATAATTAAGCTAGCGTAAAAGAGTATCTTTTATAGGCTAACTTCTAACGATATTTATAACGTCTAGGTTAATATATTAGTCCTAGTAATATATTCTATATATCCGACTCTCTAAGTATTTTGCAATCTAATTCTGCATCTTATTAGAGCCGATACCTATAAGGTAAGTTAGAAAACGACGTAATGCGAAAGAGTAAACGAACTATCGATAGCGTTTAGAACCATTCTTCGCAAGCAATACTATGTTAGTGACTCCTTATACGCTATTGCTATTTTTCCGAGTCTATGAAGACGCTTTGCGGCCATGTTGTTTAAAAGCTCTTTGTCCGGCATCCCTTTGCAATTGGAACGGAAGATCGGCCTGTCAAGGACCTCGTCCTTCCAATGCAGAACGACTTGAACTTTCCCACGAGGAAGCTTCTTGGAGAAGACGCTCCTAGCATTGTCGAGGCTGGGTACCTTGAAAGCTTCGTCGTAAAGCGCCAGTGCGACGAGGTGGGTCACAGGACAGGTTAAGACGTCAGGCTGGTCAAACCAGGTGAAGTGTTTACTACACCATGTTACCAAACGTGCGGCACGCTAGTGATCCTCGGCAGACTTACTTTTGTTTCCTCTGAATCTCATTCTTAAAATGGATGAACAACGGCAGCACAGCAAACCGGACATTATCATGTTTATCTTTTGTCAACACCAGGGTGAAGTCACGGTACCGTAGCTTCGCCGTTACGTCGATCTCTTCGTTCGTGGATTCTTCCTCGCTCTTGACAGGTTTCGAGCCTACGCTGCCACTCCGGGTCGTTGAGCTCGGGCGAAGGCCGCTGTACGCATGGACGATCATGAGGAATGCCTGCTGCACCCGTTGCCGCTCGTCTGGATATCTCGCATCGTCTGTGAGGTATATGGAATGGAGCATCTCCACAAAGTCCTCGCCGGAAGGAACCGGTTTGGCCCGGGGGGAGGACTCTTGCTTCCCTTCGAGGTGGTGATCGATGTACTAAGGCAACATTGGTTAGTGCGAAGCTCAGGTGGTATCTCCGATATGAAGCATACGGCGTTTACATCTCTGACCGTGTCCTCATCGAGATTGTTACCGGTCAATGCCTTGAAGATCTGCTTGAAGCGTCTGAAGTACGACTTCAAGGAGATGGATTGTTGCGCCGTTCGTTCCGCATTTGCGACGAGCCAGCAGAAGAATGTCTTGATATAGGATGCTTTGCAGTGTCTAAGGGCTTCCGAGGAGTCGCCGAGGCTGGCTGCCAAACAGAATCTGTGTGGTCATATCGTAAGCATAGGAATCAGTGTGGTGGAGAGACAGGACTTCCCGCTTCCACTTCCTGTCGATGTGATCCATGTTACGCAGTGTGCTGCTTGCGAATGGTCTCTTGTGCTCGCCGTACTCGTCGAGTTCGTCGATTTTGGCGGCCCAGTTAGTCGTCGGTGGAGCTGTTTCCACCATAGTTGTGACAACGCTGCTGCGGCGAAAGAATGATTCCGGGGGCACAGACACGCTATGACGGCTGCCTCTCGCGCTGTTTTAATAGCCCAGAAGCGCTCAGAGCTTTGGCCACGTACCAGGTGAGGCCGCTGTGCCTCGAAGACAGTCAGAGACAGGACGGACGCGCAGCGCGTAAATGGAGCGCGGCGCTAACTGTAGAGATTGAGGTGCCTTTACACGTACTCGTATACACCGTGTGTAATATACGAAATACACAGGGCTCTGAGGCAGTCTTCCTGTATACACCGATTAGAGCTGCGGCACGTGCGCCGGTTTTACGCCTGATATCGCCCGGATAGTGCTCCAGAGGAAGAATATCTTAGGTAACAGGCGTATCAGAAGCAGCCGATTGTGTAGTACACTGGTACGTACTGGTATAATACACCGTACACACAGCTGTATTTTTCGGTGTACGGTATTCCCACAACTCTAGCTAACTGGACGCCCGGTCCATCGATGAACGCCTGGCAGGTCTAGCCGACTTTATGAATGTTGTGCACGCGAAGTCCGCGGCCCAGAAGTGATGCAGGTGTTGCCGGAACAGGAAGCCGATCTCGCGACAGGCTGTGCCTAACTGTGATACTGCGTGCATTCGAGTGAGATCTTGATAGGATAAGGTGCTATTGATCGCTGAGAGTAGGCGAACTGCGCCCCGTCTATCAGACCGTGTCTTCATAGATACTGGGTATTGAGCGTGCATTCTGCAATTGGCACGGAACTCCGGAGGTTGAATCTTACTTCTATCCAGCGCTGTTGTTCCGATGTCTCAAGTTCACAGACTGCAATCAGCAGGTATCTCAAGCAGGCTGGCTTGATTGGAATTTACCGAGGCAGAGTCGTCTGGGAACTGCTGATGCGCCTTTCCACGCCCGGTGTTGATATTTTCACAGGATTTATGGGTATTAGGTGTAGCCTTCCAACTCGCCACGATGGCCTGGAGCTCAGATCGTACCGAAGATGTCTCGCGCAGAGTATCAAAGGCCAGATATATGGATCATAAGGCCAGAGGAGCTCACGTACTGTCGGAAGTGGTCGTACTGGTTTGAGATCCTAAATGTAGAATCCGCAATGGCTCTGTTGCCAATTGCGCGTTTGCGACACCTCTGTGCAGTCGGCGGTAGAGCTAGGAAAGAGCGTTCTGGCTTTGCTGTGGCGATGGCCTGGCTCTAGGGCTTGCTGGTCGTATTGCGGGTGAGGGAGCATGCATTTCTAATAGCCGGTGACTTCGGTGCTATACTGGCCCTTCAGTCATAACGGGGCCGTTTTTCTTCCCTCCCAGCATCATCGTCTCTCCGCCGTCTTTCGCCCACAGGCGCTGAATTAGCACCCGTCCTCTGCTCTCCAGCTCCGCCACCCCTCTCATCCGGCCTAAATCTCTCATCAATCCCATCAAACTCTCGCTTCTTACCCTCGAACTTTCCCCAGCTTCCCGTGTCCTCGCTCTTCAGATCTTTGTACCGTGTCCGACCTTTTTTGCCCAATCTCGTCGAATCTCGAATCTTCATGTACTCCGGCAAGACACTCTTGTCACCGGCCTCGTCCACAAACTTCCTGCCAGCCACATCACGATTGAGGGCGGCCTTGACCTCCTCATCCTGGATCTCATCTTCCGCGCCAAAGAACGCTCCCTTGTGGAAGTACTTCTGCATGTAGTTCATCTTGCCCTTGTTCTCCTGATCTTCCTGCTGCTTGTCAATATACTCGCGATCCTCCTTCTCTCGCCCTTCGGCAGTCATGTTGCGTCTGCGCTCCACTTCTTCACGTTCTTGTTCCTTGACAATGAGGGCCTGGCGATCGCGTTTCACACGCTTGAGTTCGCGCAACTTCCAGGCAGCGCGCTCTGCCTCAGGATCTATACCATCCCGATCATCGACTTCGTCCACTGCATCGTCATCGTCCCAGAATTTCTTGCCTGCTGCTCGTGCCGCCCTTTCACGCTCAATCTGGGCCTGAAGAAGCTCATCGGCCTTTTCTTTTCGTTTTCGCTCTTCTTCTTCCGCTTTTTGATCTTCGGAAATGACCGGCGTTATCTGTTGTGCTCGCTTCGCTTTTGATATGAATTTTGGTGCTAGCATGGGCCGCTTTGGCTCATCGTCGGAACTGCTCTCATCTTCGTCAGAACTATCGTCTCCCTCTTCCGAGCCACTGCCGTCCTCGTCTCCATCTGACGATTCTGAAGCAGTCTCCAATCCCTCTAGATCCGGTCCTTTTGCTTCCGGGGCTTTCGGCGCTGTGATCGATGGCCTTGCGGCGAGTGTGTCTTTCTTCGGGAACGACGAAAACTTGGGCGCGGATGCTTTGGGCGCTGCCTCCTTTTCTTCCTCCTGCTCCTCGTCTTCGTCGGATTGCTCGTCGGACACGGGATCCTCGCCGATCTGCTTGCCGGGAAAGTATCGCGCCGGTCGCACAGGTTGTTTGGTCAGACTGCGACCCGTTTTCGAAGGCGGCGGCATTTTGACGAATGTTCTTTACAGAATGTAGAAGTATTCTCAAGTTCGAGGTGCATGTGAAAGTGCTTGGCAGCCGTTGATGGTTGGTGGAGTGGGGAACTTGAAGATTGGGTTCCATCTCGAACTTCGTACTGTAGCATGAAAATTGATTGTCGCAAAGCACATACAACATGCCTCACAAGCACAAGCACAAGCGTAAGCGCGATGGCGATGACAAGAAGTATGACATGTCGCGCATCACCTACCAGATTTTCGCTGACTTTAACGCAGCTACGACCTCCCACCGTCAAAAGTCGCAAAACCTCTGAACGCCTACGAGAAGGTCGAGAAGAAGCATCACAAAGGCAAAGGGTCCAAGCCGAAGACACAGACAAAACCTCAGAAGCCACAGCGTAACACGACCAGCGATTATAAGGAAGATGACACTCCGCGCGCTTTTGCGCGTCTCATGGCGGCGCAGGGCGGTCAAAGGCAGCGATCAGGACTAGACGATGCGGAGGCACGGAAGGCGAAGAAGAAATCCTCCAAGACGGCAGGAGAGACCACAGCAGCAAACTCTCAGCAACATGGCACGGAAAAGCTCAAAATTCTCCCGGGCGAACGTCTGCACGAGTTCAACGCACGAGTGAACCAAGCACTCCCAATCGGCGGCCTTTCACGTAAGGGAAAGACTGTCGACGGCGACAAGCCGCGTCAGACCAAGACCGAGAAGAGGCTGCATCGCATGTATGCCGAATGGAGAGAACAGGACGTGAAACGGAAAGAGCGAGAGGAAGAGTTCCAGGAAGAGCAGGAGGAGAAAGACGAAGAATTGCAGACAGAATATAACGGTCAGGCGATAAAGTTGGAATCCGAGGGCAAGAAAGCCAAGCGGAAAAGAATGTTGACTGAGTCTGGAGATAACGATGATCCTTGGGCAGTGCTAAAAACTAAGAGAGAAGCGCCGAGAGGACTGCATGATGTGGTTCAGGCACCTCCAGAATTGAAAGTGGTGCCGAAAGAGAAATTCAAGGTGAGAGACGGCGCGAAGATTGACGTTGCAAACGTGCCGGGCAAAAGTGGTAGCTTGAAGAGGAGGGAAGAGCTAGGCGAGGCCAGGAAAGAAGTTATTGAGCGATATAGGGCCATGATGAAAGGAAAGGGTGGACTGTGAAGCCCATGTTTCGTGGAGTTGAAGTCTCACGAACACTTCCCTATTCCCTCAAAGCCCCTGCTCAACTGTCACGCCCCTCGTGAAACTCCCAGAATCGACCGATATGTGGACACTTGGTCGCGAACAAGCGATTTGCCGCACGGTGCAAGCCTTCCTGCCGGAATTCCGAACGAACGCTTACCCCGACCAAGAGAGAAGAACCCATTTCCATGGCGGAATAAAGACTATCATCTAGCTCTGGCATGTTCCGTGCAGTTGTAAAAAGGAAGAACAGCTAGTTGCACGTGGTGGCGTGAATGCCATGGGACTGGTGGCGCTCCTCGTGGCAACCACACCAGTCCAGCTTCCACAAGACTAGGCAATACTTCCGCAGCTCTCAAAGCACAAGACGATCAGATCCCAAGCTATCTGGCTCGTGCTATCGCCCCGACGCATTGTTCAGTCGGCAACTTCACCTCGCGTTCCGCCAAGCTTTGTCAGAAGCGAACAATACTAACGCCAAGAACAAAGCGTGACTTCACTTCAACCACCCAGGATAGCATCGAAGAACAATACTAAGAACATCCGCAGTTCCGCCAAGTTGATGTCCAGATCTATATGAGTTGCACACATCCAATTTCCACTTCTACCTTTTCTTTCTTCCTCAGAAACAACAACCAAAGAAACACACACCTCACGAAAGTCAACCACCACCGACATCACAACACCAAATCAAGAGCATATAAACCAGCTCCTACACCTCCTCAATCCAACTTCTCTTCTCCACCCACCAGCACACACTCGCTACTCCAACACCACCCACCCACCAACCCACCAACACCATCAACATGACTGGCGCTGCCCCAATCTACGGTACCTGCACCCTGCAGACCGGTGCCGCACCCATCTACGGTACCTGCGTCCTTCAAACCGGTGCTGCTCCTATCTACGGTACCTGCACTCTCCAAACCGGTGCTGCTCCCATCTACGGTACATGCACGCTCCAGACTGGTGCCGCACCAATCTACGGAACTTGCTCTCTCCAGACTGGTGCTGCTCCGATTTACGGAACTTGCAACTTGCAGTAAATGCATGCATGTTCATCTGAGGGAGCCGCGATGACAAGCGAAATATGAGGTGGTGGAACTCAGAACGCAAGGGAAAGGTTTTTTCAATATGAGTGAGGAGGATCGATACTGCTCTATGATTAACTTTTCCCGGCGACTACTGGTACTTCTTTGCATGGAAATTACGGAAATAACGAAGACGAAAATCATACTTACAAATGGATGGGAAAGGTCTTTCGACTTTTTGGGGGTGGATCCATTTAGAGTCATGCGAAGCTCGCACTGACTGAGTTATTGTGCATGTATACTAGAGCTTGGGCAAAGTTTTCTCTTCTAGGTATATACATGTTGTAAAAAGATCTTATGGTCTGATCAGATGATGAAGTTTTCCCTTCTCTTCATGTCTTCTCAATGCATGCGAGACGTCGTATGGCCACTTTATGACTTATGACAAGGCTAGAAGTGAGATTTGTGAGCATTAGCATCGATCTATATATCTAGTTCAACTACCTCCTCCGTCTATTCAACGGCTGCACATTCGCCGGATCCTCAATCGCAAGCTTCCAATCCCTCAACTCAACTGTATCTCCAGACATTCCATCATCAACATCTTTATACGAGGTCTGCGTCGGATCCACCACCTGCCCATATCTCACAGGTTTCATTCCC
This sequence comes from Pseudocercospora macadamiae, assembly GCA_012978405.1. NCBI lineage: Eukaryota > Fungi > Ascomycota > Dothideomycetes > Mycosphaerellales > Mycosphaerellaceae > Pseudocercospora > Pseudocercospora macadamiae. Next base: position 16,294 of record WRNY01000054.1, read on the forward strand.
GCACCACGAACAAGTTCCTGCACTTCCGCATTCGGATGCTCTGCAGCAAGTAGCGGTGCATTGAAAGCTTTCGCCGTCTCGATAGGACTCATAGTCACATTTCTCCCTAGCAACCAAAACCCATTGAATGTCGCGAGCACCACGCCGATAGCAAGGAACGTCACTCCGACTGCGCTCCCGAGGAAATCGTAGTGGGTTTTGTAGACTGTTACAGTTCGAAGCTCGGTTGCTGATTCGATGTTCTGTATTGGGGTGCTGGCGTTGGCTTGAGCTAGAGCGGTACGGAACATAAGGTCGCGAGCTTGTTGTAGGAGGTAGTCTGTTGGGTCTGAGAATTTGGTGTAGCAGAGTCCTGTGATGTAGTTCGTGACGTCTTCGAGGTCGGCGAATTGTGCTGCGATGCTGCCGTCGGAGGTGATTTCGTAGCCAGCTGCGCCGACGAATCTGAGGCGAGTGGCAGAATTTAATCTTGAAGCGAGGGCATATGCGTATCCTCCGATGGGTGAGGGTAGACCGTACATCGTCTCCGGGTCATATTCGTTCAGTGATACTAGGATATCGTCTGATAGCTTTGATTGTGGATCGAGTGATACGGTGGATTTGTTTCCGTCGATTTCGATTGGGTATTGGACGGTGGCGGCTCCGATTGTACAGTTCTTGACTTGTAGTTTGCCTTGCGAGCAGTCTTTGTCAGGTTTGTATTGCATATCCAGCGTGATATTCGAGGGGCTCATGGCAGACCAGCCGAAGTCAACCTGAAATATGTCGAGACCGGTGAAGGAGGCATTGTTGAGCGAGCCGTCCTCCGATGTCCCCGACAAGTCAAAGTCGGCAGTACTAGAGTTGCAGCTTATTGTAAGACCAGCGCCTGTCATCCTGCCAGAGCATTTCCCATCACCAGCGCATCCAGTATTATTCACAATTACAGATTGTCCTGTGCTCCAAGCCTGTCTGACTTTAGCTGATGCAAATTGCCATCATTACTCTTAATGGCTCACCTGTACCACGGGGCTGAACTTGGTGTCCAACATTGTAACCGTATATGCTCTACCGGAAGTGTGGCCGGTTGGGTCCTGAATGGACTTTACCACAGGCAATTGTAGATGCACATCATCCGAGTCAGAATGATAGAAGCGAGTGTCCGTGGTCGTGGTAGATGCTCGCTGCAGTAGAGGTCCATTGATTGGTGTCAGGGCCACAAATAGAGCCGCGAAGGAAATGTAGCTGAAGTGCCGTCCGGCCAATGCGGCTGATACAGCAGATGTTCCGTGGTCCCAATATCGGTGAAGGTCACCAAGCTGCGTCCCTTCTGTGAGAGCTTTCCGCCACCAGTGAATCTGAAATTTGAGTCAGCATCAGTCTCTCCGTGAGAGTAGTATACTTTCACGTACCGTGAGTCCTTGGCTGAAAGCAGCAGCGAGTAGGATATTGCTTATAGTATAGGCCACAGAGAGATACAAACTTGGCGCATATTTCCAGGTTGTAATAGGGGCTCCATTAGACGCTACAAGGATAGCGATCTCCACAACAACGCAGCAGAAGACTGCGAATAAACAGCTTATACCAGCCCAGGGGATCCGGCGGAAAAGTCCAGGTTGCCAAGCATTCATGGTCTGTGGATGTTCTGTATTGTTCAGAGATTTGTATGCCTTTTGAGCAGAACTCGAAGGAAGAAAAGAAGCCATGTTGCTGCTGGTGCTTAGTGTCCTGACGGCGTTGCTCGTGATGAATTCGGGACTGAACAGCAGATTCTACGTCGTCCAAGACATCCTAGTTTTCCGCCGCCGAATACGAACAGCTAATGAAGCCATGATGCTGATCGACGCTCTTTCCTCTTGGCCGGATGCGACGTGAGAGTAGTATCAGTGGCAATTTTGAGTATACGAGAGTCGGCCATCGCGAATCGCGAATCATGAGCTTAAATATTCAAGGAACCAAGATTGGCGAGCAAAAGGCTGCTGCCCTGGATGATGTCTCTGTTGCTATTTTTGACGGCGGATACGAGCGGCACGGGTCGATGACTAGCGTATTTGGGAAAGTTGGGATCGGAAGGCATGAGGCAACGTTATGGATTTTGCGAATATATTGAGCTGCTGCTGGTGATATAGATCATGTTGGAAAGACTTTACCATAATGACTGTGCCACTTGAGGCAGTGGAAACTCTTTCGGCTTCAATCTCGGGGCTCCCACCGAGACATATTCTCATCATGTATAGGTCAGCTATGCCATTCGAAGTTCACTGGGCCTGTAGACAGCGTCCATCAGACAATGAGGGAAGCTGAAGAGAACTTTGAATATCAGTAAAGTCACATACCCTCAATACCAGCGGCATTACATCTCGTAATCTCTAATATGCGTTCTTCCTAGACCTACTACTTCGATGTCACCGGAGTCCAAGATTGCTGCCTGGAATACGCTACTCGACGCATTATGAGCAAGTGTGCGAGATGCCTTCATCAATCCAGGTCATCTCAGCCTCGGCCGTGTGTCACTTGTTCCCTTTGTCGCTCGCGACCGACGCGCCTTGAACATGCGGCCGTTCCTGTCCAGCTCTTGTTCCTTCCATCGGAGATTTTGATATTGAGGCACATCAACCTGATGCAGTAGGACCGAGCCTGGTTGCTCCGACACAATGATTGTGGCGAAGAACACCCTCCCAGCGGCGTAGTGACAAAATGTGCAACGTTGACTGTCCTCTTCTGCCTTTCTTTGACGCATCTCTTGTGCTACACTTTATCGCCGGTGTGAATCATTATTGCGTAGGTGTCGGTGGACGTTTGGTTGGCAATACAGGCACTGCCTCAGAAGGCATGTTGTCCACTGCAAGTTGAGCAACGAGGATGAGATGCGGCTGAGATGTGTGGTCAGAACGTGAGGAGTGATTGGCCTGCCAAGCACTGTGGAGACATTGACCGGGCCGCCAACCTTGGGTGCGTCTCGCAGCTTCCGCAAAAGCAACAGCGACGCCTTCAATCCTCCTCTCTCACTACACCTATCAATGGCTGTGACGACGCTTCAGCTCTCGCATCTGGTGATCACCTGCGAACTTCGCAGAAGGCTTGCATGTATCTTCTCACCGTAGCGATGAGTACGGCGTGGCCTGAGCAAACCGGCCAGCTGTCTCGGCCCCCATCTCCACTGGATCGACACACGTTCACCTTCAAGACGCCATGGAAGCCACTACGGGCTCAGCCGCCTTGTTAGTTCTCAGCCCAGCTATGCTATGGGGAAGTACAAAGGCCGCCTCGCTCAAAGGCAGCATTCTGAGGCCGCATTCTTCTAAGTTCTTAAAGACTGATCACTCAGACTTCAATGTCAGCACTTCTGCATGACATCTCCATTCACCGTCCATCACCTGTGCACCAAGTTCTCAGGCCTATTGATACTCTCGAATAGAACACCCTGCTCAAGTTCAAGGTCATCTAGAACTTATCAGCATCGCCTGGGAACCAGACCCATCCACTGCGGCTCCAGAGCCATGGCAAGCATGAATGGCCACAGTATGAATGGCCATAGCCTGAATGGTCACGTTTCGGAAGAGCATCACAGACATTCTGTGTCCGACCAGGTAGAAAAGACCCAGATCAGACTACCGAAGAAGCTCATCATATGTTGCGATGGTACGCGATGGCCTGCTGTTGTTTGAACATGGTCTACTACTGACATGTCCTAGGTACTTGGATGGATAGAGACAACGGATATCAAAAGCCGTCTTTCTTTCAAAAGCTTCGAGGTAAAACAGGAAAGCTTCAGAACCCATCGAATGTCACGAGGATAGCTCGAGCGATGAAGTCCGAAGACGATGCGAAACATCCTCAGGTGATATACTACCAATCGGGGATTGGCACCGGGATCGGCATATACGACAAGCTATTCGGTGGTGGTACCGGACTTGGCCTCTCTGAAAACGTACGAGAAGCGTACTCGTTCTTAGGGACTAATTACTCGCCTCACGATCCCGACAATCTCAGCAAACCAGATTCTATATTTCTCCTCGGGTTTTCGCGAGGTGCCTTCACAGCAAGAACCCTAGGAGGCTTTATCAGTGCCGTTGGAATCTTGACAAAAGAGGCTATGCCTTGGTTTTACGACCTTTTCAATGACTGGGAGCATGCTGGTGAGAAGGACTATAAACCGAACTTTTGGACGGCGATACGTGAAGCCAATCCCGACTGGGAGCTAGACCCAACTGTTGGTGCTCCAGATCCTTCCATCGCCTGGTCAAGGAAACCTGAAGACATCGACAGATACATGCAACAAGTCAAAGACCATCTGCTGAGGCATTCGCTCACACAGGACGCCAACATCAAAATCATCGGGGTATGGGATACAGTAGGAGCACTCGGCATTCCCATCAATCCGCTTCTTCAACGAACCTTCGGTATGTCGGCATTCATTAAAGAGTATCGGTGGTATGACACTAGGCTCAGCAACTGCGTTGAGAATGCGTTCCACGCCCTGGCGCTGGATGAGCGCAGATTTCCATTCTCGCCTGCCGTATGGGAAAAGGACGGAAGGTGCAAAACCAATCTGAAGCAAGCCTGGTTCCCTGGTGCCCATTCAAACATTGGTGGCTCTTATCAAGATTACGGTATGTCCAACATAACGTTGGCTTGGATGATGGATCAAATGTCCGGCAATTCTCACGACTTTTCCAAGAAGACATTCGATCCGCTGGACTGGATTCGGTTCGATGATGACTATATCGACACCTGCTTCAAGCACAACAATCAGTATTACAAAGCGCTAGCAAAGACGAGTATTTCTGAGAGCGAGGCATACCAGGGATGGTCCATGGGTAAGGTCTACGAGTCGAATACTTTCCCTCAATCATTGACTGGCGCGGCTTTGCGTACACCTGGAAGATATCGCAAGGCGGACTATGACACTGGTAAATTTACAAATAAGTCGCTCGAGAATACTTGCGAGTATATCCACGCTTCAGTGAGATCGCGAATGGACCTAGCTGGAAGATGTGTCGAGCCGGAAGAATGGTATCAGAAGGTGCTCTCTTGGATGTGGCGTGCCGTCACGCTTCAGAAAGGGATTAAGCCATATCAGCCGCAGAGGAAAAAGATTGCTCGCGGCCTCATTGATCTTGGTGGGCCACTTCATGGATGGAGATTGATAGATGGCCACGAGTCGCACCGCGAGCCCAACATGCAGATCGACATGAGCCCGGACGGCATCAATCAAGTTCACTGGGAATACCGACTCCCGGGAGCGACATCAACCTGTCAAATGGCCGAGGATATCATCGCAGAGAAAGGATACGAGCAGCGCCTCCTGAGCCACGACCAAGACAACGCGAAGGCGAATAAAATACTGTTTTCGAACAATAAGTGGTCCTGGTTCAAGAAGCCGAAAAAGGAACACTTCTGGAGCAGGACATTCTAGTTTGGCGCAGAGACTGGTTTAACTGATGGAAAGCAAATTGCATTGAGCGGCTCTGGCAGTGGTCTAAGGGCATATGATGGCGTTTGAGCGATCGAGATCCATTCTTGGAGCATTTTACGATTGGGCCCCTTGGCACCTAGACTCTTGCCAAGAAATTCCGCAACACAGCAGGAATGTGGTTGATCACTCCACGAGAAACACGCGATTTAGGGTATCGAAGTATCGGGTTCTCCTGAGATCCACCTGTCACCGGCTGTGCGCCGAGCGACCTCGCCGTCAACCGTGAGCTTCGGCAAGATGGGTTTCAATGTGTTGACTAGCTCTCTTATTCTAGGTCTCGTCAGTATTTCACAAGCACAGCCTGCTGTCATCACGAAGACAGTTTACTCAACTTGCAGCATCCCAAGATCCAGCTTTCCATTTCCCTCCTACGGATGGATATCTACCAATGGAACCACAGTGCCGTTCACTTTCAGTTCGGCGACTGCTTCTAACGAGAACAGTATCGGGTTCTCATCTGCATTGATCGGGACCACCGAAACAAGCTTCACTACACCTCAAAGTCAACGATCGACTTCTCGCACAAGTACAGTCCTTCCGACGAGCAGCGCAACTTGCATGCGCGACAACGGCATACCTCTCTCGTGTCCAAGATCCAGTGGAACTGTCTTTTCACCTTCTGGCTTCTGTTCACTCATTAGCTCTAACAGCAGCTACCTCATCCTGTGTGGCCAGATCCTCCAAGGAAACGAGATTCGCTCGCGACAGAACGTTCAGACAGCAGAGGACTGCGTCAACTTATGCTCTGCAGAAAGTACCTGTGTAGCAGTAGCATTCGATGTACTTCGCCAGAGCTGTTCACTGAGAAGCTCTGCAACGTTGTCCACGCAAACTGTTGACACGAACACCGCCTTCATCATCGACTTGAAATACTATGTCGAGCTACAAATGCAGCAACCACCACAGACGATGCCATCCACGTCCATACCCTTGTCGCCAACCCGCTCTCCAGGATCGGTCACGGGCCTTCCGACTACTGCATCCGCACAAAGCATCGGCGCCCCGACCTCGAATGCAATTCCAATATCTTCCTCCTCGAGCGACATAGCTTCCATTTCGAGCGACGTATCCTCCATCTCGAGCGATATATCTTCCTCCTCAAGCGCCTCACCAACGATATCACCATACATCTACGGAGGATCGATCGTGACTACAGTTTTTGGAGGCACGACAAGAACTTATGCTTCTGGCAGTGTTTCGACTGCCATTGTCACTGGAGGATTGACGACGACTTACACTTCAGGCGGCACTACTACATTTGTGACCGTGACTGCTGTTGCCACATCTACGCCAAGCGCCGTGGCGGAAGCGGAAATCGGGTTGTGCCCAGCCTACGACGGGAAAGTGTACCAAGGCTCGGGTGATGCTCTGCTTGTGGGTTGCGGCGTCGTGTACAGCGGCACTGTCATCTCCAGCAACACTCGCCGAGCGATTGGCAGACGAGCCACGGCCAATGAATGCTCTTCCCAATGCGTGGAAACAGCAGACTGTGTTGCAATGTCATTCACGGGAAACACCTGCACGCTGTATAGCACAGTCGAAGGGCAACGAAATGCGGTTATCCCTGCTTTCTCCGCTGTGCGACTTGTTCATGACGCATCAAACGCTGGCAACTCGTCAAGTGCGCAATTCTCTGGAATTTTCACTGGCAGTTCGTCGATTGCAGACGCTCAAACTACAGCCATCAGTCAACCAATCGCCACGACCACACAGATCACCACAGTAGTCTCGGTCAGCACGAGCACCGTGGTTCTACAGATACCGCCCTCTACTTTCACTCAGGTGATACCTGCTTCGACCATCACACTTGTCAGCTCTGCTCCCGGTCAGACTACAACGGCTATCTACACAAGCATTCAGCCCCCAGTCACCACGACCATCACGCTGTCGACTACACAACTGGTAACATATACTACTGTAAGTGAGGAAAGACGTGCTTAGAAACACGAGCTTATCTAATGCATATAGACTGGGCCTGTATCTACGCTCATTTCCACAGTGGTAAGCACTCTGAGCGCTGTTCAATCAACACAAATAGCTACGACAACGAATGACGCAAGCACAATTTTCTACACTACGACGATTGTCTCTGTGCTTCCCGCGAGTACCCTTGTGTCAACTCAATTGGCCACGACAATGCAGCAAGGTACAACTGCAGTATCGACTGAACGCATCACATTCACGGTCTCTGCATCGACCCTTACAATAACCACGACACTACCTCTTTTCAGCACCATCATCAGCATACCGCCAGCAGAGACAGTCATATCTTTGCAGACTGTCACGTCTACAGTCCCTGCATCAACTTTGACCATCGAATCGATCTCCACAGTGCTGCTCACGAGCACTGCTCCTGGGCAGATTACCACGGCTGTTTTCACGAGCCTCATGACCGAGAGCGTGACTACAACACTTCCCGCATCAACCATAGTTTTTGTCATTAGTGTCACAGAAACGCTGCGGACAACTGCATTGTCAACTTTGATCAGCATCCAAGAGGCGAGCACAATTACGACTACGTATGCGACGACATTCCCGGCAGAGACTTTAATAGAGCCTACGACTATAGTCAGTACACAGCTGGCAAGCACGATAACGGAGACACTGGAGACCACCTTGCCAGCCAACACATTAACTCTGCCGACCACCATAGTCAGCACGCAGCTTGCTAGTACTCTGACCACGACACGAGAAATAACCCTGCCAGTTGGAACCTTGACGCAACCTCTAACTATAGTCAGCACCCAGCTGGCAAGCACGATAACGGAGACATTAGAGACAACTTTGCCAGCCAACACATTAACTCTGCCGACCACGATAATCAGCACACAGCTAGCCAGTACGATTACTACGACGCGGGAGACCACATTACCTGCAGAGACCGTCCGCGAATCGACAACCATCGTTTCGACGCAACTCGCAAGCACAATCACAACGACTCAGATCTCCACGCCGCCTTCGGTAACATTGACACAGCCAACAACAATCTACAGTGTTGTTGTCAGTTCAGTCCCAGTCACCTACACCACATCGTATGTCGAGACCTCCATTTCCGTATCCACTGCTCCTGGAAGCACGATAACAATGACAGCTACGTCTCTGGTCTACAGCAGTTATGTGAGCACCCTGAATGTGACTCAGACAACTTCTCGTGTGGAGACAAAGACAGAAATATCCACACAGCCTCCGACCACCATTGTATCGACCCAATATGTGGCAGGTGCAAGTCCTATCCCTACTTGTCTCAGCAGCAATAATGGCCAAATCTACACTGCTAGCGATGGCAGCCAATACACGATATTATGTGGCCAAAGTAATGCAGGCTATAATCTGTACGGCGTCACCGTGTCCGCCAGTGGCTACTCTTCGTGCGTTCAAAAGTGCAGTGCTCAGGGAACGACTTGCAATGGTGTTACTTGGCAAGCCTCTAGCAGTACATGCACACTCAAAAAGCGAATGTATCCTGCGTCTGCATTGCAGATGGGAGCATCGAGTGATACAGATAGCGCTATCAGACTCACAGGTCCATCAGGCGCCAGCTCAAGATCTCAGCTTGTCACCAACGGCGGCTTCGATACTGGAGACTTCTCGTCTTGGTCTCTGAACCTGTACACCGGCGTCAGCGCTAACGTGGTCAACAACGTAGCGTGAGTACGAGAAATACCCTTTTGCTGATGACTTTGCTAACCATCAGGTAGCACATTGGCCATGAACAGCCAGCAATATGCGTATGGATACCTATGGAACCAGAACTTCCCCGCCATGGCTGGCATCAACTATCTTATAGGTTTCAACGTCAGCATGTCCGGTCCGGGAACCGGCTCTTGTAGCTTCACAGGAGTCACAAATACCGACTCCATGCACAATCAACGATTTACCAGCGGGTCAGTGATCCAGCCACCGACCATGGTGTACTCAAGTGGAATTCTCCGTTCAAACATCACACAGTTTGGCGTGCTTGGCGAGTGTTCTCAAGGTCCAGGATGGACGGTCACTTTCGACGACATCGCGTTCTACACCTACTCCCCTATTCCAGGATACGACCCTGCACCGGTGGTGCCAGTTGTGTTGGTCGCCAATGCCAACTACTCTTACAGCAATTCTGCCAACCAGCAGTACACCATCCCAACAATCCAGGAAGCGCAAACTTTCACCTTGACTGCCAACGTACAAGTCTCACTACCCGGAGGGACCACCTGTATACTCCAGATCGGCTTTCAGTACTCATTCTTCCCCAGCTGTGGTTACTCTACCCCCGGCGTATTCTTCTGTCAGAGTTTCAGTACAAGTGGAGCGTACGTGATCAATGTGCGAAGCGAGCCTGATTCCAGCTATAGTTCTTTGGTAGTCTCGCTCTATTGCTCTGGATCGAGTGGAAGTACATTGGCCTTGAACAACTTGTATCTGACTGTCAACACGTGAGTTCTACGAGGACTTGCGAGGAGGATCGATGGAAATGAGCTTTCACTGAAAAGCTTTGGTAGCGATACAAGGGCTTTTCAAAGCGTATGAGCGAAGCATATAACATCTTGCAGCATTTTATGATTAATTCATGGCCATTATGGCTTACGGACTAGGCTTTATTTGGCATGGCGGGAGTTAATCAGCCTTCGGATTTCGACTTCCGTACTACCTATAGTTCGGCATTACTAACAATTATAAGGTATATTATATTTGACCGGCATTCCGTTAATACTAGTATTCTATTAATTTACCTAAAGTATAAACTTAGTAGGAATATTACTTTCTTAGCTTATACGTATATTACGATAGAAAACATATTAGTTTAATACTATTTATAATACTTCTATATCTGTAAATACTAAAGATAGTTACCTAACGTAATTATTAACTTCTATAATTTTATAATCTATATTATTACTACTATCTTTATTTTTAACTTTACTTTTATTACTTCTACTTTTATATTCTAACTCTTATTACTATTACTTAATATAATCTAAGCCTTTATTAATCTACTCTATTTTAATATAAGCTCTAGTAGTTATAGATTATAACTATAGATTAATTATTTATAACTAAAAGTAATTCTAAGATATTTTAAACTTTATATTTAGATCTCTATATAGATCTATAATTTTTATAATCTTATAATCTATATCTTTATAAGCTTCTTTAGCTTAGTTATAATCTATAGTTACTTTAGCTAAAGTATTATAAAGATTAGTATAAGTACTTTTAGTTTCTAAACTAAATAAATATATAGTTTATATATAAATAATATATTTCTAAAGGCGCTTTATTTTTTTATTTACTTTAACTCTTTTTTAAAATATAGCTATCTTTATAATATATACTTTCTTTTCTATAGTTTTTAATATAAATAGCGCTTATAAATACTTTATCTTTAAGTTACTAAGTTTATTTTAGAGATCTAACTTCTATTAAGAAAGTAGATTATACTATATAGCTAACTCTATTTTTTACTTTTTTTATACTCTATAATACTTTTCTTTTTAAGCTTCGAAATATTTAATATTCTTAAGAGAATAGTATACTTAGTCTTTATTATTTTTATTATAAAGTATATTACTCTTTTACTTCTTATAAGTCTATTCTATATAGTTTTTTATTTTATAAACCTTATCTTCTATAAGCTTAGCTTTAGCTTTAAGAGCTACTATACTTTATATTATTTTTATAAGAGTTATATTTTATATAGAGTCTATTACCTCTAGGTAGAAAAAGAGATCTATTATAAATATAATCTACTTTATAGTATATAGAGTAACTAGAGAGCTAGAAAGAATCTCTAGTATTTTAAAATTCTAGTCTTTATTAGAAATAAATAAGTAGATATACTCTTTATAAGTAAGGTACTAATTTAAGTTAGAGAATATAAGTATACTCTATAAGCTAGATATATTTTAAGTCTATTAGGATATTTTAGAACTAAATAAGTTTAGTATATTAAATATATTTATAGCTTATAATCTATAGCTTTTAGATAGTAGTTCTTCTTAGTATTTATATTTTTAGAAAGTAGCCTCTAGATCTATCTTAAGCTAGATATAAACTATAATATATATATTCTATAACTATAGATTTAGAAGATATAATATTAGTAAGTACTCTATATTTCTAACTCTTTATAGAATATAACTAATATTAAATATAGGTTAGTCTACTAGATATATATCTATTTAGATATATTATAATATATAAGTTAAAGTAGCTAAATCCTTTTAAGTTATAGCTTTATTTAGTAGATACTTCTAAGAAATCTAGATACTATAGAATATAAAAGCTTTATATATATTTAAGAGTATAAATATAAGTAGTTAAACCTAGGTATAGATATAAAGAAATCCTTCTTAGTCTATTATAGACTATATACTAAGGATTATATTCTATACCTTAATTACTTTAAAATACTACTACTTTAGTATACTAAATATTCTAATATCTAAAGGCTATATAAAGTACGTTATATATAGTAGAAGAAAATATAATAGAATTTTATATTTCTTATAGAATATAATAAACTTATACGTAAGATATAACTTATATCTATTAAATATTAGTATCTAATATTATAGCTTAGACGCTTTTTTTCTATCTTAGTTATATTTAGTTAATTACTTATAAGTTATAGCCTTAAACTTTTAAAGCTATATAAATCTATAGTCTAAGTTACTCTATCTATTTTTAGATATTATACTAACTATAAGTAGGTCTTTTAAAACCTTTTATAAAATATAAATATAATTTACTATAAAATACTTACTTTTTATAATTATATAACTTAGGCTTACCTAACTATTAAGCCTAATCGATTTAATTACTATATACTATTTATAACTACTAGGCTAGATAGTCTAGGCTATATAATTATAATATAGAATAATAACCTTCTTTATACTTTACGTAAGCTAGCTAATTATAAATCCTAACTTATCTATATTATATATATCTTTTAGTATAATATTATATTATATAATTAACTACTTAAGTTCTTAGAAAAAATTAATTACTTTTTATAGATCTTTATTTATACTAACTCGATTATTATTAAGTACTTAGTTATATATAGTTTAAATAGTAGAGTTCTTTTATATAAAGCGCTCTACTTAGTACTAACCTAATATATATAATATAAGCCTAGGTTAGTAATCTCTCTAAAAAGAATATATATACTTATAGATTATATCTAGTAAAGTAAGTACTTTTAGATTATATACTTATATATAATACTATACTACTATATCTTTAACTCTTTATAAAATATATTATTAAGCTTCTAATAACTAGCTTTTTAGAAGTATAGTTCGCTTTAAGCGATTAGTAAAATAGCTATAGTATATCTAAAAGACTTTAGTATATATATATAGTAATTAGAAGAGATAATCTAGAGACTTCTAAACTTTAACTATATCTTAGTATCTTTCTTTTATTTCGATTATCTTTATAGAAAGTAAAAAATAGTAGCTATATTTTTATAGTTTATATAGTAGTAGTAGCTATATCTAGATTAAATCTTTTTTATTTTCTTTAAGTTTATAATTTATAAATATATTTATATAAGTTAAAGATAGAGATAGGTAAGCTAGACTACTACTATAAGAATTATAGTTAGTTATATAATATAGATTATTATTATATATAAGAGATAGTAGTTTAGTAGAGTTAACGTATTAACGTTCTACGTCTACGTCGATATTAGAGCTTAGTATATATATTATACTACCTCTAGAACCTTCTTTACTCTCTATATTCTATTTAGAACTTTCTTTATTCTCTATACTCTATTCTACTTTAGAGATATTATTATTTCTTTTATCTTCTCTTTTATAATTCTTAAGCCTAGTAGCCTAGTTAAGAGATAGAGTATATATAAGTACCTTTTATAGAGTATAAAATAGAAAAGAAAAGATAGTAGAAAAAGATATATAATATTTATAAGAAGAGCTAAAAGTATTATTTTTAAGATTCTATATAAAGTATAAGTACTTAGTAGAAGGAATATAAGAAGATATAATAGAAGAAAGTAATTATAGAATATAAGTATAAAAGATACTTAGAATTCTATAACTTTTATTATAAGTACTACTATATATATATATATATATATATATATATATATTAGTCTCTTAGATTCTAAGCTATCTCTTATAGAGTATAAAGCTATCTTCTTATAGAGTATTATTATAGGTAGAGCTTCTTTACTTATAGTATATAAAAGCTAAGATAGGCTATTCTAGCTTAGTATATATAATTTAAGTATAAAGGCTTTATTTCTCTTACTTTCTTCTTAGATACTCTATTAATAACTTTATAAATACTACTTAATATAAGGTCTCTATTATATTTCGTCGACTATATACTTATAGAGTACTACTATATTAGTACTACCTAGTATTATATACTCTCTTAGTATCTACTATACTTTTATATACCTTAAAAACTACTATACTTCGCGTAATTTAAATAATCTATATCCGATATCTAAACGTCTATATTACTAAGAGTATAATTATATAATACTATCTATATCTATATCTATATCTACTATCTATTACCTACGTAGAAAGAGTAGATATCGAGATATTATACTACTCTAACTACTTCTCTATCTAAAAAATACTAACTTAAGTAAGAAGCGCGTATCTTATAAGCTAAGTATAAACCTATTCTTTTATACTACTAGTTCTTAATACGTTATTATAATACTATACTAAGCTAGCGACTTAATAATATATTACTTAAAGTAACTAACGTACTAATCTCTTATTTTTATAGCTCTAAATAATAAGACTATAGGAGATTCTAGAGCTTTCTCTACTAAGTAGTATACTCTCTAATAATAGAAAATTCTTAAGAAGTTACTAGAAGATAATAACTATCCTATACTACTACTACCTATATTTAATATATTAGAATTACTAAATAAAGAATATATTTATTAGAATATAACTACTAAGAAGTAGAAAGTTATTATTAATAATAATTAAGAAGATTTAGATATAAAGCCTACTACTATAGTTCTCTCTATTAAGTATCTCTAGAAGCTAAGTACTAAATAGCTTACCTCTATTATTAGCTAGAAACCTAATACTATATATACTCTTATATAGTAACTAGAATTCGATTTCTATACTATAGTCTATAAGTACCGAGTCTTATATAAAGTAAATAAACTTAATAAATAGAAATTCGAAGAAGTAAGTACTTTACTTAACTCTATTACTAAGATACTTAAAGAGTTTAAGAAGTCTAACTCTAGAGTAGTTAAGATAGTAAAGCTTAAAGAATATACTACTACCTATTAGATACTTAATAAGTACTTAGAAGAAGTATTAGTTATTATAAAGTAAGAGTACTAAAATATAGTTTAACTAGTAGTAGACCTATAACTTACTTTAGATAACTAGGACTCTAATATATCTACTACTTAAGATATTAAATATCTCTAGTAAAAGATTACTAATCTCGAGATCTAGCTAGCTACTATACTATAGTCTTATAGTTATAGCTATATATCTTTATATAATAATAACTAAGACTATTATTTCTTCTTATTTCGATTACTTTTCTACTATTACTATAGTAATAATAGTGCCTCTAGAGAAGGTTTATAGAATCTAACTCTATCTACTAGTAATTTAAATAGTAGTTCTAGAAGAGACTCTCTTCTAAGTAATAATAACTCTAATAAAGATAGTTATAAAAGTAAGAAAAAGAAGTCCTCTAAGAAGACTAAGAAAGTAAAAAAGCCTAAGATTATTTATAACTCTAATTCTAAATCTAAATATAAAACTACTAGTAACTTAGACTTCTCTAATAATAAAAGAGATCTAGTCTATTATAATCTATCTCTCTCTAATAACTTTAAGACTTTATAAGATATACTAGTACTTACTAAGTTCTCTAGAAACTATAATACTAAGAGTAATCTTACTAGTATTAAACTTAATATATAGAAGTATTAACTTACTAATAAGCTAGGCTATACTTACTTCTAAGACGTTCTATTTACTTTATACTTTATCTATACTTATATTAAGAAACTTACTTAGTATATAATAGATCTATATATTTCTAGTATCTTTTTTTATAAAAGAGATCCTTTAATAGTAAAGCCTTTTAAATTAGTATATAAAATACTAAACTTCCTCTATATATACTTCTTTATCTATAATAAAGTTAAGAAGGTATAAAACTCTATAGACGCTCTAAGTTAGATAGATAATAAAACGTTTAGCGTCTTCTATATAAAGTATTAATACTATACTATTTATATTCTCTTTTTTAAAGTAAAGTCTAATAAGTATTACTTAGAAAAGAAGCTTAACTTTAAGTACTATAATAATATTAAGATAATTCTATATACTATAGCTAAAGTACTTACTAAGATCTATTAGAACCTTAAGTATAAGCTTAAGTACTTTAATATTAATTATTCTAAGAAGTAGTAGAAAGTAAAGAAGCCGATAGCTCTTTATACTACTAGTATAGGTATAGGTACTACTACTTCTACTCTACTATCTACTCTTCTATAACTAGGTATAGTAGCTACTACTAAAGCTACTATCTAGGCTTCTATCTCTACTAAGGCTTCTTTTAGTTACTTTCTAAATATATAATAGCTCCTCTATTTCTAGAATAAGTACCTAGATAAGTTTAAGAGTCTAGTACTACTAATATCTAATACTTATAAGAATATAATTACTAGTAGTATATATATATACTACTACTATCTAGATTATAATATAGATAATACTACCTATCTACTTAATATATTTAAGTATTCTAGTAGTAAGTACTAAAATATAACTCTAGTAGTAACTAGTAGCGTATTAGGAAATATATAGTCTATTACTCGAGCGTAATAAGTAATAGACTAGTATAAGATATATTAATTCTACTTCTATTAGTATAGTAACTATAGATAAACTCTATTAGGTTATAACTATCTATAGAAGAAAAAAAAGAATTAAAAGAACTTATAGAAAACTCTCTTCTTTCTATCTTATATTATTTTTTTATTAATATAAAAGTTAGTTAGTAAAATAGACTTCTATAACTCGATAATAGTACTACTATAGAGTTTTTTAATATATCTTTTATATATAAATATAATATCCGGACTACTACTATACTACTATAAGAACTTAGGCTTAGTAATAGTAGTACTACTACTAAGCTTATAAGTAAGTAGTATATAGTTAATCTTAATATTAGAGAATATATAGAGTACCTTCGATATTCTATAACTAATACTAGAGAATATAACCTTATTCTTAGTCTTAGCTAGTATATAAAATACTAGCTATATAAGAATTAGTAAAATAGTTACTTTATATTTAATAACTCTAACTATAAAATATACTTCTAGTATAAGAAAGTAGTCTCTATTCTAACTATATCTTAAGCGTAACCTTCTATAGAAGATATCCTACTCCTAGATATTCTATTACTAGTAATATAAACTTCTCTTTCTTAGAACTTCTTACTTATTAATATCTTAGAAATAGAGCTACTATTACTACTAGAAGAAGTAAGTACTAAGAAAGTAAGTAATACTTTAGAAATTACTATCGAGTAGATTAGTCTCTATACTATATACTATATAATATAGTAGAAAGGCTATAAGGTTTATATAGCCTAGCTAAATCTAATAGAGTTATATATAAATAAGTTAGCTATAGACTCTATAACTACCTAAGCTTTATCTATATATTCTATAATAGCTTATCTAGTCTATATAGTATAATCTATATTTATATATTCTATATTTCTCTTATCTAGTAAAGAAGTACTTCTTAAAGAGAGTTAACTCTATAATTATATACTATCTATCTCTAATTATAAGAAGTTTATAGCTAAGATAGACGCAAATCTAGATAATCTCTAGAAAGTCTTTTAAAAGCTTCTAAAGTAGTATTATTACCTAGCTAAGCTATTTCTATATAGAGAGGCTACTAAACTACTACTCTATTACTCTAGGCTAGACTATAAGATTATTATAAAAGGTAATTCTTCTTATAAATAACTATACTCTATATTTACTTAAGAGATAGAAGTAGTTAAGAAATAGCTAGACTTAGAATTAGTAAAAGAAAATATATAGTATAGTAACTTACTAGTAGCTTTACCTATTATAATTATTAAGAAGCCTAGTAGAGGACTATATATATATATTAACTATCGCGCTCTTAATAAGTTAACTATAAAGAGTTACTATTCTATCTCTCTAATTTAGAATACTCTTAATAAGATTAGTAGTAAGAAGTAGTTTACTAAACTTAATATTATTACTATCTTTAATTATATCTAAATTATAGAAGAATATAAATAGAAAATAGCTTTTACTATAAGGTATAGCTAGTTTAAATATTTAGTTATACCTTTTAGATTATATAATATACCTAGGACTTTCTAGTTCTATATTAATAATACTCTCCGAGACCTCCTAAATAATATTATATCTACGTATCTTTATAATATACTAGTATTCTCTAATAAAGAAGAGGCCTACTACTAGTATATAGAAAAGGTTATAAAGAAGCTACTTAATATAGAATTATAGCTTAATATAGATAAGTATAAGTTCTATATATAGGAGACTAAGTATCTTAGCTTAATTACTAGTAAGAATAGGATATATATAGACCTAGAGAAAGTCGCTACTATTTAGTAGTAGGAAACTCTATATAATATAAAAAATATTCTCTCTTTCCTAGAGTTTATAAACTTCTACTACTATTTTATCTATAACTTCTTCTATATTGCCTTATCTATAACTAAGTTTACTTATACTAAGAATAGTCTATAAAAGTAGTTCTAGATACTAGAGTATTAGGCTATATTTAAATCTTTTAAAAAAGCGTTTATAGAGGCTTTAGTTTTTATATATTTTATACCTAGACTAAAGACTATCTTAGAGACTAATATATTAGACTTTATTATAGCTACTATTCTATTATAATATAGTCCTAATAGGATACTATAACTAATAGCTTTCTTCTCTAAAAAGATAAACCTATAAGAGTATAACTATAATATCTATAATAAGAAGCTTATAGTAATTATAAAGGTATTTAAGAAATAGTAACCTAAGCTTATAGTCTATAAGTACTCTAAGGAGTTATTAGAATTTACTAATCTCTCTAATACTAAAGGTAAGCTAATTCTTATACTCTTTAACTATAAGAACCTTAAGTACTTTATAATAACTAAGTAATTTAATTATTATTAGATATAATAGGCTAAGTTCCTCTTCTAGTTCTTCTTTAAGATTATATACTATCTAGGTATATAGAGTATAAAGCCTAATACGTTAATACGCTATCCTTAGAATAAGCCTATAAGTAATAATCTATATTTTACTTAGTAAGTATATACTCTATTACTTTTAGACTATTTCCTTATAGTCTTAAGCTTAGAAATAGCGCTACCGAATACTATACTATAGAGTAATAGTAGTCTTATAATAGTAATCTACGCTATATATAATAATAAGGAAGTATAAAGTATAATTTAATAGATTAATAATTATAAGCCTATTAAGCTCCTATACCTTTACTATATATATAAGACTAATATAGTTATAGTAGAAGAGCTAATTTATATTAAGAATAGATATAGAAGCTACTATATATTTATTCTCCTAGGTAATTATAATCTATATAATACTATTATCTAAGCGTATTATAATATACTAAGTATAGAGTACCTAGAGTATATAAAGATATTTAACTTAGTCTTCTATAACTTTATCTAGCCTAGAATATTATAGTTTATATATAACTATATATTTAAGTATTATACTTATTACTTATTAAGATCTAATTAGACCTAGTATCTAGGACTACTATAATCTATATCTATACTATTTAATTTATAGGATAAGATTATTATAGACTTTATAGTATAGCTACTACCTTCTATAAGTACGTATAATAGATAGATATATTAAAATATCTTTACTATTATAGACTATATAGGTAAAAGATACTATATTATCCTTATCCTTTCTATAGAAGCTAAGTATATTACCTACGTATTTATTAAGTACTTCTATCTATACTATAGCCTTCTACTAGTAGTAACTTTTAACTATAGTATATAATAGATATTTACCTTTTAGAGGCGCCTATACTAGGTTCTAGGTATTAAGTAATAATTCTCTATAGCGTTTTACTCTAAAATAGATAGATAAGTAGAGAATATAAATAAGAAGATAAAGAAGTATCTCTATATCTATATTAACTATGCTTAGGATAACTAGGTAGATCTATATCTTCTTATAGAGTTAGTATATAATAATTACCTCTCTAAATCTATAGATATCTCTCTATTCTATACTAAGAAAGATATATACTTTTATATTAACTTTAACCTAGAGATTTCTAAGAAGCTTCTTTCTACTAAATAGTAGTTAGATATAGTAAGTACTAATAAGTTTGCCTAGTATATAGCTAATACTTACTAGTACCTTTATAAATAGCTTAATTATATATAGGCTATATAGTCTAATAATATAAACTAATACTATATATCTCTACTTTACTACTAGGTAGAAGATTAAGTAGATATCTCTACTAGAAACTAGAAGACTATATAACTATCTAAGAAGCTCGATATTTATTAGTTTAGACCTATTATAATTACTAATAATCTTAGTAGTAGAGCTTTTTATTTCGATCTTCTCTTATATATTACTATTTATAACTCCTTCTACTCTTAATACCTATAACTATATTATAGTAATTATACTATATATCTACTATCTCTTAAAGTTAAGAGCAATATAGATAATTAACTATAGAATAAATATAAGGTTAAAAAGATACTAGACTTAAAAGGTAGATATAATAGAAGAAATATAAAGTATCTTATAAAGTAGAAAAGATATTTAGATATAGAGGCTATATAGAAGCCTATAGGTATAGTTATTAGTAACGCGTATACTATTATAGCTAATTTCTATTATAACTATCTATAGAAGTCTAAATAAGTAAACTTCTAGCTACTAAAAGACTAGATACTATATAAGCCTATTACTAAGAAAGAGCCTATCGATACTATTATTAGTAGCTCTACTATAACTAGCTTAGCTAGTACTCCTACTTATATAACCTCGTTATAATCTAGCTATATAAGTATAACTTATAAAGGAGGTTATATATTTACTTCTAATAGAGGTTATAATATAAATACTATAGCTATAATAGATATATCTATAAATAAATAGGATACTTTAGATAACGCTATACTATAGGTAGTAATAGAGAAAAGTAAAAGTACTATATTAGTAGCGCGTACTAGTACGTACTCTAATACTACTAATATAGCTAGTAATACTAATTTAGAAAGTAGTATACTACTAGAGACTATATAGAGCTCTTTAGCTATTATATAGTTAAAGGAAGAGTTTAGTTACGTAGATATAACTAGTTTAAAAGAAAGAGGTAATATTATAGATAGAGCTTCTTTACTTATAGTATATAAAAGCTAAGATAGGCTATTCTAGCTTAGTATATATAATTTAAATATAAAGGCTTTATTTCCTTTACTTTCTTCTTAGATACTCTATTAACAACTTTATAAATACTACTTAATATAAGGTCCCTATTATAAGTATAAGCCTATTTAATACTAAAAAATAAATAGTAAAGTATAGAGTTTAGAGAAAGCTAGTAATAGTTATAATCTATAAACTCTTAGAAGTTAGAAGACTATTTAGTAGCTTATACTCTATAAAAGGAAGACTATTAAAGTACTTATAGATTATAAGAGAAAGTAAAGATACTCGCTTTAATTAATACTTACTAATTATATATAGTATAGTACTAAAAATTAAAAAATCTAATACTTTTTAGAGGCTTACTTATATATTATATATATATTCTCCTACGTATTCTACGTATAGTATTATATATAAAAATAGGTTACCTTTATAAGTAATAAGCTACCTAGCTTTCTCTATAGCTTAGAGAAAAATACTTATAATTTATAAAGTCTTAGTAGTAGTAGTATATATATATAAGTTACTTTTATAAATAATAAGCTATCTATCTTACTCTATAGCTTAGAAAATTAAAAGAGAAAACTAGAAAAGAATTACTAAAGAAGAATCTATCTTACTTATAATATATAAGAGATATAAGTTATAAAATATAGTAAAAGACCTAGATATTACCTAGTAGCTAGTTATCTATATTACTACTAGAAAAGATATTATTAAAGTATATATTACTCTAAGTCGAGATTATAATAGAACGTAGACTAGCTATACGATTTATAATAGACTAGTAGTAGAAGTCTATATAAATAAGCTATTAGAAAGTTAGTATTTTATAAGAGTTATAGAGTATAAAATATAATATACTTATATAAGAGATAGAGTACGCTACTACTAGCTATAGCCTATCTAATAAGTTATATTCTAACTAGTAGCTAAATTACTATTTACGTTCTATAAGTATTTACTAACTATCTAAGTATAGCCTATTATTAGATACTTATAAGAGCTACCTATCTTATAAATAGCTCTATTATTTAGATAGCGTATAGTCTACTTACTTATCTTAATTATCTAAAGCTATTATATATTAGTATATTATAAATAGAAGTATACTTACTAATTATAACTTACTTCGAAAATTATAGCTTTCTTTAGATAGCTATATAGTAGATTATAATATTATAAGAAACTAAAAAAAAAGTCTTTACTAATCTTAATATTTATAAGATTCTTAGAATAGTTTAGTAGTCTAGGAGTACCTAGTATACTATACCTACTAGTAAAGTAAGAGTAGTACTTTAAAAGTATACTTTATATACGCTAAAAGTAATAGACTAAGTACTTATAGTATATAGTTAGGCTTACCTATAGATCTATAGGCTCTATAAGCTAAGTAAATAGACTCTAATAAGTATACTACTTAATTATGTTTCTAAAAGAAAAAGTTAGACTTATATATTATAAAGATATAGAAAAAGTATAATATATAATAGACTTATAGCTTTCTCTAGTTTAATAGAGATTACTAGTAAGTATTAATAGCTTACTAAATATAATTCTTAGTACTAGAGTTATTATTACTTATAAGTAGCGTTTAGTAGCTTAGATCTAGAAAAAGGAACTAGTATAGATTTCTATAGTAATTAATCTAGTAGAAAATATAGCTACTATTTACTTATAGTATACTAATATAGAAAGTTTTACTTAGACTAAGCTAAAGATAAGCGTTCTACTTATTTATAACTATAGGTTACTACGCGCTCTATTACGCTACTTTTAGTAGTATAGCGTAGATTATATATAAGTAGAGAGAAGTATTATATTATAGTTAGTAAGTATTAAAAGAATAGAAAATAGAAAGTAGAAGATAAAAAAAAAAAAGTAAGTTAGGTATAGTATTATAGTAGAAAGAAGTTAAAGTTAAAGCGTAAAGTATAGTTCTTTTATATTATAGTATACGTAGCTACTTAGCGTATAGGCTACTTTATAAAGTATTTATTTTATAAAGTTTAAAGTAAAAATAGTATATAAAGTAAAATATATATAAAAAATATAGTAAACTAATATACTTATAATATATTAAGCGTACTTATCTAAAGCTTTATAAGCTATAGAAGTAACGAGTAAATATTACTATAAGTAAAGTATATAAAATAATATAGTAGAGTTATAATTTATAAATAGATAGTATATAGACTATAAGTATATAGTAGTATACCTGTGCGATATTAAGCGAATTTTGATAGCGCTATACCTAATCTATATCTTGGCAAGTGCACGTGTTCGTGCCTCAGGCAAATTAACGGAATGCCGGTGTTGACGGAATGCCGGTCAAATACGATATGAATGACTTATGATCACAAGTCTTTGCTTTCGGTCATTGTCTCAGGAAACCTCTGCATACCCATCCCTTTGAGACACAAAGATACTCAGCTGCGTCACGACTACAGCTTTCCTTAAGCTGTGAAACTCAAAGCCTAAGATCAATCAAACATCGATATCATGGCGGCTCCTCCATCTCCAGGCTCGGTCATCATCGTGGGAGGCTCGTTAGCAGGGCTGATGCACGCATTGGTGTTCTTATCACTACCTTCACCACCAAAGGTCCGAATCCTGGAACGTTCGCCAACAGAACTGCTGCACAATCAAGGCGCTGGGATCGTTGCAGGACACGAGACTCAACTCTTCTTCTCCAAATATGTCGATTCTAGGAAAGATATTGCCATCACTAGCTCTCTCCGACATTACCTGAATCGCGAAGGCAATATCATTTCAAACAGCGTGGAGCATCGACAACAACGAATGACGTCTTGGGATCTACTATATCATTTGCTTCGATGGAAAGCTGATGGCATGGAATCTCAGTACGTCAAAGGGCTTCAAAGGGACTTGGGATCTAAAGTGGAGTACGAGAATGGATGTGTTGTGACGAGAGTCGAAGAAGTGAACGAAGGAGTCCAAGTTTCTTGGAGAAATGCAGATGACCAGGAGCAATCTGACGTTGCAGATATGGTTGTCGCCGCAGATGGTGCGTCTTCAACGATCCGGAGACTTCTGCTACCAGAAATCAAGAGGGAGTACGCAGGTTACGTGGCCTGGAGAGGCACCGTACCTGAAACCGAGCTATCGGAACCAGCAAAAGACGTCTTTATTGAAAAGTTCACATTCTACCACTCAAAGGGTATCCAGTCTTTAGGCTACCTCATTCCCGGAGATGAAGGTTCGCTATCACCCGGATCTCGACTGTTCAATTGGGTCTGGTACTGCAACTATGAAGAAGGAAGTGATGAGCTCGAAGAACTCATGACAGATGTTCATGGTCGACGACATCACATCACCTTGCCTGTCGGTGGCATGCAGCCGGAGGTATGGGAGAAGCAGAAGATGTATGCTGAGAAAGTGTTGCCTCCGCAATTGGCCGAGTCAGTCTCAAAGACTAAGCAGCCGTTCATACAGGCTATTACTGATGTAATCAGTCCTCGGAACAGCTTCTTTGATGGGAAGTTGCTGCTTGTTGGAGATGCTCTTGCTGGCTTTAGACCTCATACTGCTGCTTCGACCGGACAGGCTGCGTTTGATGCGCTTCAGCTTGGGAGATTTCTGGGCGGAAAAATCTCGAAGGCAGAGTATGATAATTCGTTGTTGGAGTTTGCGATCAGTGTACAGAGATCTGGTGTGGCGATGGGCAATCGCAGTCAGTTTGGTCAGCACAAGTTTGCCAAGCAGTAGTATACAAGTCTTTTTTGATGTTACATTTACCCCGGCGCCAATAATCAAAACACCTCCCAAGCTTACACAGCTCCTGTTATACAGTGTTCGAACACAAATCCTTTTCCAAGCCTTAGAGTCTTCCGGATCCTCCGTTCCCTGGTAGTCTTACATTTATTGACGCCGATCAATGGTCCTTACCATCAATGCTCGTTCGTATTTCCAATATACCGTACATGAAGAGGAGCGCCATTTGCTTCATATACCCCCATGAAGACAATTCGTCTGATTCCCGCAACTTATGTTATACATTGTATCCTTTTGCTCTAAAGGCGCCAGGCTTTCGAAGCAACAAGGTGATCCTCATGACCTTTGATGAGTATTTGTGAAGGTCTACGCGAAGTCCAAGCATCGCAGAACGAGTCCAAGGAATATTTGTCTGATGGTCTTCTGCGCTTTCGAGAAAGCCAACAAGCCATTTGGCCATGCTGACCAGGCTTCCGAGAAGTGAATCGATGCCTTTCCTGTAGGCTTTGCATTGTGCTGGTCCAGACCCTTCCATGAACCGAAGCAGATTGTCTAGTGTGGATATGCCCCCTCGAAATTTGTCGTGTACATGGTCAAAGAGGTATGTATCAGAGAGTGTAATAGGATCGGGACTTTTGAGGTATTTTGGTTCCCATTCTAGGGACTCCGCCAGCGGACCAAGGCTAACTGTGCTGAGAAGCGAATCGTATCGAGGTGGTACTGAGCACATTGTGAGTATGACTTGCAGAGCTTTAGCTGACTTTTATTCCCGTTGTCGTACCTTTATTGACTGCCCGAGTCGCCATGTCATCGGTCTTTGAGTCGCTCGGAAAGAAAGAAAGGTGGTAGATTTAAGACAAAGACGAAGGTCATGTCCATCATGGCTCGGGTTCCGGGCACGACTGCTGCTTCAACAGAGTTGAAGTGAAAGCTGAAATTGTTCATACCTTTTACTCATACCACCCTCGTTCTTCGCTCAGCTCTAAAGGGCGGCTACTCGAAAGCAGCAAATATGTGATGATCTGCAAAGCTACTTGCAGTCGTCACAAGGAATAGCAAGCAATGGTCTGTCAGTGAGTGGTGGGGTTCGCCGATCAGTGTTCGCATGTCTAGTCAAACGGTCAATCAGTGTCGCACGTCACAAGGTCTACCTTGTTCTATTCGAAGGCATTGGCGGATAAAGTTTATGTATTGCGCCACTGGTGCGTGTAAGACCAGCAAGATTACCGTTTCCTGCCAGCAACGATATCGATCAAGCCAAGATTTCAACGTCGAAGATCGTAGATCGATGTGTTGCGCAACTTGCGAAGGCCTTTTTGGTCATTTCGTATTTAGAGAAAGATCGCAGTCATTCGGAGGTTGTCTTCCGAGTAGTGATGCGTGCAGCCTGAATTCATTGAAGCTGACCCTCAATTGCCTATGACTCGCACAGACACGAATTGCAAGGGAACGGTGTCTTGCTCGATGATAGATCGTGGAACCCCAGATTGTGATAGTGATTCGCCGTGCAGAGATAAAGGTGCGAAAGCCGAATTATCGACAATTGGGGCATCTTTCGATAGAGCATCTTCTCATGAAATTCTAGCTGTCCATGATCAGTCCTGGGAGAATACAGTTGGCCTGTTCCCAATTCTTCAATGGACTCTGCCCTAAAAGGGCCATGCTAGGAATGAGGTTTGAGCACGCAATGCATTTAATAGAGGGTTTGTTTCGTGAAGCGAGTGGGACGCCGAGCCTATGCCAACTCTTGGGCCATCTTCTGGCTACCTGCGTCTAGAGAGTCTTGTATTTTTGCAAGTCCCAGATGATGGCAATGTAAACGGCCGGAAAAGTCTTGATAGTAATCGGAGTGTGAAAGGAAGGTGAAACTGCGAGTAGGTGGCAGGTGCCTTGGTGACAGAATTAGTGTCCGCTGTTTGCCATTGGCGTTGCGGCTTGGCATGAGCATGGTTCGGTTCACGGCTCCCTTTCAGCTTCCATCGTCTTGGCGGTTCGCAGGCACTCCACGTCTCAGGCTCATGCTTATCAAGACTGGTCCGCGATACATCACTCAACTCAATGGCATCTGCTAGGCGTGCATGTGCATGTCGGGTCCCGAAGCACCCTCAGAACGGCTGCTGACAAGCTGCTGCATGCCATGGACGAACTACTGCGCATGCTGCCGAGCTATGCGTTGGCCAGTGGAGCTACATCTTACCATCTAAGGCATGGGTAGAGCGCCAGCGATTCGTCTCTCGGCGTGCTCGTGCATGATAGCTTGCGCTACGGCACGAGCGTAGAGTGTGGATAGAAGGTAGGTGAAGCTCAGACTTTGACCATGATCGACGCGGTGAGGGCAGAAAAAGGAATCGATGAATGTGTAGTCAGGCCTCTTCATCGTCGAGCACAAGTTGGGAGAGATACGGTGTAACAGACGCCCGAGGACAGCAGGTGTAGTACCTGCGTCTGCAGTGTTACAGTAAGTACCGGCACGCAGGACAAAATGGCGGATTCTAGCTTGGTAGATATTGAGAAGCTGTGAGTGGAGGCTGCTTACCGCTCGTGGTCCCATCACTGATTCAGCAACAGCCGAGAAGAGGTTGCAGAGCAGGACAGTAATGGGTATACCTGGAAGTTCGAGAACGGCCGACGATATGCTTCAAGCGAGATCGGGCACTATTACATGCCTAACGACGAACCCGAGATACAGAGGCTGAACGAGCAACATTGGATATTGACGCAAGTGAAAGGCGGAGCTCTTGTCCTTGCGCCTATAGAAAATAAAGATGATCTCAGGATCTTGGACATTGGATGTGGCAGTGGCATCTGGTGCACACAAATGGCTGAGGACTATCCTAAAGCTATGATATTCGGCATGGACGTAAGCCCAATACAGCCGAAGAGCAAACCACCGAATGTGGAATGGATCACGCAGGACATGGAAACAGAATGGCCGTATCCTGACGATTACTTTGATCTGATCCACCTCTCCCTGGTCCACGGATGTGTAGCTGACTGGCATGAGATGATGACGAAGATCGTGCGATATCTGAAGCCTGGAGGTTGGGTTGAGCACCAGGAGTTCTCTCTTTGCAGGCAATATGTCGTGGATGAGAATGGCCAGCCAGTGACCATGTCAGATAACCTTGATGAGCTGTCGCCATTCTTTCGCTGGGGTCGTCTCATGGAGCAAGCTGCAATCAAGCGTGGCCGAATACTTCAGCTTGGACCAAAGCTAGCTGATTTCCAAGCAGAAGCGGGCCTGCAGAACGTCAAAGAGACGGTCTTTGCGCACAAGTGGGGCACATGGATGTCAGATCAGAAGGAGCGGTCGCTTGGAGCAAGGACTATGCTCAACGCCATGTCTGGAATGGAAGGGTTCACTATGGCATTATTCACGAAGGCGCTTGGATGGTCGGTAGAGGATACCCAAGCTTTCATACCGCAGATCAAGCGCGATATGAGAGACGACAGCGTCAGGAAAGTGATGGATCTTCACGTCGTACGTGGGCAAAAGCCAGGAAGTAAAGTGATACGGCATCCGACGAGATCGTGGTCAGACACTGGACTATATTACTATCTGCCAATGGGTATCAGTGTCCTGCTCGGTGTAGCGATTACCGCTGTTCCATTGCTGCTCAGAGCACGCAAACGTTAGTTCGCGATATGCAGAACTCAGCTCCTCTCAAGAATGGATTGCATTGACCCCAATCTCGACTTTAGAAGGACTGTATGCTATTGAATGCTGGACAGTGAGAATCGAGAGTCAATCTGCATCTTCATCGGCCAGTGAGGGCTAGGAGGCAGGAGCCGCATGTGGTTGAATAGCTATTCTTGTGTTCCAGGAAATAAGTCTAATTCAGTGCGATCGAGGGCCCAATCGAGGAATTCGATCTAAGGAAGTAGATACGCGTCCAGCTTAACGTGACGTTACTGTAAGAGGACGTGCGAGGTCCAAGTATGTCGTGGTTGTATCGTCATTCCATTGGAAAGACGCCAAGGTCCGAGGGGCCTAAGCTTTTCGCACAAGCTTCCGGGCTCAAACTCTGTCCCGCAGTGAACGAAGACCATTCCCTTCTCCCGATATCAACATTGCGCCTTCTGATGGCCTCAAAGACTGCTATCAACTCTGGCGGTTGGTCATTCCATCAGGGAATGATCCCAAGAATCTTACTACCAACACTCAAGAGCTGAAGATTTCTTCGGAAGTCGGCAAACATGTTCATCAGGAAGATCTCCGGCACGGCACGCTGGCCACGCGCTGACTGACAAGATCCGGGTGGGCTGACGTAGTGTATTCGATGCAATGCACCAAGAGAGGTCTAACGCGTGCTGAGGTCTTGAGGGAAACAAGGCACAGCGAAGACGCCATGAACGAATGACCTGGCTGACTTGTGCTGCTGCACTTCTTTCTCCTTCCAAGCATTCCTACCTTCACCACGTTCCCTTGTCTGAGTGCCTTCCAAGAGTCGGGATCTACAGCACGACAAAGCTATGGTTGGCAAGCGCGCTTTACCGCGAGCTGCTACAGAGAGAAAGCAATCCTCTGGAAACCGGCCTTGGAGCAGTCGAAGTAATGGAGACCTAGAGAGCGGCGATGGAGGATATGAAGTTTACAATGGCGATGGGAACGGTCATGCCGGCTCCAATGGTGATGCCAGACCTCGGCCGAATCTTTGGCGCTTCAAAGACGCAGCGACAACTGCATTGGAGGACAGGAGAAGGGAACAGTTAAAGACAACGCTGTTGAACAATATCCATCGCGACGATTTGGAGAAATTCCGCAAATCAGACGATGAGCTGAAAGAGATCAAGAACAAGAAAGTGCGGAAGTTCTACGAGTCTCAGAACGATCGTCTCAACGACTGGCTCGAGGTAGACACAATTGTCTGCGCCATTGCAGACGATGTTCTTGAGTCCATGGATCCAGATCCGGATAGAGACGGTGATCAAGAAAGACACGGAGGCCTGCAAGACACTGCTGGCAAAATTTACGACCATCTCCCGGAAGATGAGAAAGAGAGACGTTCAAAGGCAGAATGGAGAGCAAAATGGGCAATCAACATCAACGTGATAGCCAACATCATTCTCCTCATAGGCAAAATCATCGCTGCATTCACCACTGGTTCTCTATCCTTGATCGCATCTCTCGTGGACTCTACCCTGGACCTTCTTTGCACGCTCATAGTCTGGACAACGAACAAGATGGTTGCATGGCGACTTGACTCCTTGTCCAAACGTTTCCCCGTCGGCAGAAAACGTCTCGAACCACTCGGAATCCTGGTCTTCAGCATCATCATGGTGATATCGTTCTTACAGATCTTGAAAGAATCTGTCGAGAAGCTCATGCCGCTGAAAGGCGAGCCCGAAAGTCTTGGAGCTTATGCTATTGCAGCTCTGGTAGCCACCGTTGTCATCAAAGGCACAATTTGGTTCGGTTGCATGCCGATAAAGACTACACAAGTACAGGCTCTTGCACAAGATTGCAAGACTGATGTGAACTTCAATACATTGTCTTTATTATTCCCGCTTATTGGATACTATGCCGATATCTGGTGGCTGGACCCAGCAGGTGCTGCGGTTCTCTCACTTTACATTATCTATGATTGGGGTAAGATGCTTTTTCCGGGCTGAAAAGGAAATATATACTAATTGTTCGCAGGCTCCACTTGCTTTGAAAACGTCACTAGACTATCAGGTCAAGCGGCGGACGATGCGACGATCAAGAAGCTCATGTATCTCGCCTATCGATTCAGTGAGGTTGTGGATGGCTTCAAAAGTGTTACGGCATATCATGCAGGCGATGGCATCTGGGTTGAGTACGATGTGCTCATGGATCCCCAGACAAAGCTCTATCGATCACACGATGTTGCCGAGACCCTTCAGTACTGTTGTGAGGGGCTGGGTGAAGTTGATAGATGCTTTGTGTCAGTGGATTACAGCTCTACCGGGCCATCTGGCCATGCTGCAGACGCGGAGAACGTGTAGAAGTATTGTGTAGCAACCTAATGTTACAAGCTGTCGGAATGTACTTTTTGGCATTCGAGTGTTCATCCTCCACTTAGAACGAAATGACAAACGTCTAGCGTCTGCAAATCGTGAAGTCCAAGGGGCTTGCGTCTCAAGCTTCTCAAGCTTCTCAAGCGTGGACGCATTCGAAGGTCCAAATACTATGCTGCATTGCGCACAATGGGGGCGAAGTTCCAATCGAATTAGACAACGAGTCGTTCCCTGCGAAGACTGGTATCTCGCAATGCCAAAAGATCCTAGGATTTCTAGCGACTCGCCTGCTGCTTGTTGCGGATGGACATGGTTGCAAACTCCGCATTGACGACTCCGAGATGCTGATACTTCGAAGCCCAACCAGCAGGATCCCTATTGCCGGGCCAGGTCTCATGGCAGACCATAAACTTCCTGAATTTGCTCGCATTCAGAGTGGCCCAACCTGCGAACCATCCCACTATGTAGTCAGTCGATGCTGCTTCATCTCTCTCCCAAAGTCCTTCGAACGAAGGAAGCAGCTCAGGATCGATTGAGATCAGATTCGACTCCAGCGTAGGAATGCCAGATGCGACTGGCTCTTCGTCGTTATCTGGGCACAAAGTGCACACTGCCCTGTAGAGATCGTCGAAGCGCCGATCTGGGGCTCCGCGTTGCAGAGACTTGAGTGCCAAGTCTAGAATGAAGGCCTTGAGTCCGGGTCTTGCTGCAATTCTCGAGAACTCTCCACCCTCTGGTTTGGGCTTGTGGGCGCTGTTGTACGCATTGAGAACTTCCAGGGCTTTCTCTGGAAAGTATGCTAGAACGTCATCCGTGATGAAGACGACAGATCCAAGTGGGAACATGCGAGTGAGGCCATATTTCGGCTCCTCATCGTCGAGCAAGTCGAGCATGGCAGCTGGTCGATTGATTCCGATCGTGAGGAAGTATGTGCTACCACTGGCTTTCATGAGATACTCATACAGTCCGGGTACTTTCTGAAGCGGCACGTCTGTGTGGAAAATGACGAGTGCGCGCTCTCGACATCGTTTGCGGAAGTAGTCCCATGCACCTGGAGTAGCAGAAAGGTACACTTTGCAGTCATTGCTTTGGAAGTATGCCTTAAGTACCTCTAGCTCCGTGAGCTGTGTTGGAGGTATCATAAGAAACACTGTCCGCACATCGCCTGGCATAAGTAGATCACGGTCCAAACCCGCAACCTCCTCACCAATCATCGTAGCATGTTTTACCCCTTTTGTAGAAGGCAATGGAGCCATTGACGTAAAGTCAAGATCGGTAATCTGCTGGAAAATTCGGAATCTCAGGATTGATTCCTGTGATACAGCGGGGCAGTCTTGTTCGAGAAACTTCCAGGTTTCGGTATTGCATGGATAGATGATCATGGTCGTGCTGTATCCGGCTGGTCTGGCAATCAAGCCGCAGGCGTACAATTTGCAAAGCTCCACGATATTATCCAGGTCTCCCAACTGACCGGGTGGCGATATTCCGCCGGAGCAGTGCTCAAGTGGTCGTATCCTGTCTTTCCAAAGCAGTTCTTCAATGTCAGTCGTGAGCGCCATTCTCTCCACACGAAGTGTAGGGTCAGGTCCGGCAAATCGAGTCAAGGTTGTCGGGTCCAGTGTCTCCAGTCTGACTTTGTCGCTGACGTAGTGATCGTTTGGCGGAAATAAGAGAGAGAGCACAGCATCCACTTTGACCGCTGCCAAGTTCGATGGATACTGTGAGGAACCACGTCTAGCAGCGTTGAGCGGTGGCACCGGAGGAGCACCTCTCTCGCCTCCAATCTCATTGACCTGTACGGGCGATGCCGTGAAGTGGACTTCGCTGGATCTGCGAGACTGCACCGTTGGTAGATCAGTCAGAATTTGGGGCTGCCGGAGTCTCGGATCCGTGGAAACAGGCTGTACTATCGCAGCGGTGCTGGTAGCAGGAGTCTGTGATGCGCTGGAAGGCCCCGGGGCTACATTTGTGAGTATTTCCATCCCGCGTGAGGCCAACGAAGTCTCATTGGCTTTGGAGATAGATCCAGGCCTGGGTACCTGTAGACCAGTATCCCTATGAGCAAGTTTGCACTCATGTTCTGGTTTGTCGCATCTTCCACGGGCCCAATAGGGACAGGTCACGTCCTTCAGCTTCAGGTGGGAACTAGTGTATGTACCAGCATCCCTATGAGCAAACATGCACTTACGCTCTGTCTTGAAGCATTTTCCTATCGCCCAAAGGTAACAAGTCACTTCCTTAGTACTGGTAGGCCTATTCGAAACGGCCGACTTGACAGACAGAGGGTATTCACTTGACTTCTGCGCCTGTTCAACCGCACTAGGTGGCAGAGCGTCTTTGCCAGTGTCGTAATGTGAATATCTGCACTCTGCCTCGGATTTGTTGCAGTGACCTTGCTTCCAGAAGTAGCAAGTCGTTTCCTTCGTACTGACAGACCTATCCGAGGCGGCTGCGGTTGAAGCTACTGGGTATTCACTTGGCTTCTGCAACTCTTCGAGAGCAGCAGGTGGCGCAGCGTCTACACCAGTCTCGTAATGTGAGAACTTGCACTGTTTCTCGGATTTGTTGCAGTGACCTTGCTTCCAGAAGTAACAGGTTTTCTGCTTGAGGTCGACGTATTGTTGCATAGGTCCTGACGGTGGTGGTGGAGGCGGCGGCGTTGGTGTTCTCTGTCTGAGCGGAGGAGCTGGGGTTCTTCGATGATATGCGCTATGAATATCTCCTGGAGCAGACCCGGTCGGCGCAGATTCTGGACGAGTTGAGCTCAGATTCGCCACGGCTGTCGTTGACCGAGAAGTTGTTAACTGAGGCCAAGTGACTGATGGTTCCAGATTCCGAGTGATAGGGGCCTCAGAGTTGCGTCGCCGGGCACCATCATCTATCGAAGGACGCGGTACAGCGGGCTTATCAGAGGAAGCTGTGGCAGTTATTTGTGGCGCGGGATGAGGTGGTGTCGGCCACACATACGTGTTCTGAATATTTCCAGATGGATCGACTGGTGTTAACGGTTGTGGCTGCACCTCCGGACGAAGGGTAGCCTCAGCTGCAGCGGCTTTTGGTGCTACAGCCTTTCCTGTACTTGTGTCCAACATCGTGAGATCATTGAGATTCGGTGCAGGTTCTCTCCGACCAGCCTTGTGGAAGTTGTGCTGTATGGCAAGAGACTTGAATCCCTTCGACTGTCCCTGATCCATGATATCCGTCGATGCCTCACCTCCGACTCGCTTCTTTCGCTTTCGAGCCTCGGCGCCCCAATTTGCCATGACATTGGTACTCTTCACAGAAGTTCTCTTGGCAGTTCCCAAAGACTCCTTGTTGGTTGGCGCAGATTTTCTGGCAGCAGTAGGCAAGGCGGTCTTCAGCTGCTCGCTAGGCCGTGATGACGTTTTGACACCCTGCGGTGGTGGTGGCGCCTGCGGCCTCTGCGCAGGTGCAGCTTTCTTGACAGCAGGGGCCGTTACTGACGCTGACGCTGACGCTGATGCTGATCTTGGGCTGCGCGTACGAGACTGAGGGCGACCGCCTGTCAACTCTTCGAGCAAAGAATCCCCGCCGGAGCTGTCATCTTTAGAGCTTTCCTCACTCGATGACGCTGTGTTAGATCTGATCTGAGCACGTCCTGTCTCCAACTTGCGTGCAACACCTTTCCGTCTTACTTCGGATGAAGGTTTCCCGCCAGTGCCATCATCTTCAGAGCTCGACTCACTCGATAACGCTTCGCCAGATCTCCTCTGAGCACGTGCTGTCTCCAACTTGCGTGCAACACCTTTTCGTCTCACTTCCGATGATTTGACACGCTTGACCGGGCTGCGAGACTGAGGAGTAGAAGATTGTCTTTTCGCCGTCATAGGAGACCGGGAACTCCTCACGCTGGTTGCTTTGGACGTGTCACCAGATATTGCCATGCCTAGCTTCCGTCTCTTCGCTTTGCGACGTCTGGCTTTGTCGGCTTCTAGCGCATATTTTTCCTCGACCGCAGCTTCGTACTCGTTGACATCGAAGGCAACCTCTTTGCCCTCCTTGACCATTTGCTTGTGGTGCTTCCATGCTAACAATTCCTGTTCACTTCCAAAGTGCTCAGCTGGTTCCCATGTGGCCTCTGAAAGTGGATAGCCTTCCCACTTAGTGAGATATCGCATTATTCCGTCCTCAATGGAGCGCTCCTCTGCGAGGATTTTTTCAACATCATATTCCTCTCGCCGCTCGCTTGCGACTGTTGAAGTGACGCTGATGGAGTCCGAGTCTGAAGCAAAGAGAGTCATAGCGAATGCCGAAGTAGAAGACGCAAATGACCGTTTGCGGTGCGGTTCGCCACCTCTTCAATTCACGATTCTGTGAGACATAGACCGTGTGTAGACGCGTGCTCTTTCAGTGGAGGCGCGTCATTGTCATTCTTGCGTGTTCTCGAGAATGCGCAAGTTTTTTGTTGTTTGATTGTTGATGTTTGCTCGAAGTTGAAGTTGAAGTTGAAGTTGATGGCGGGGTTTAAAGTTTGAATTGAGGTTGCACATGAAAGGGAAGGCACGCGCGCATAGTCCCAGCTTCCTTCTGGAATGGAATGCAATTGAAACATACATAATGGAGCAGATGAAGAGCTCATCAATAATGAAAGCATTCAGAGGTATCATATACGCTATGCACAAACATAATTCATAGACTCGTCAGCGAGTCCAACAAGCACGCTACTTCGCTCCGACCGTCGAGATCACGAGTAACGAAGGATGCTGTGGACTGCAAGCTGCCTGATCCAACTTGCAAATAAAAACGAAGATTATCCCATATTACCCAAAGCGCTAATCGTATGTACTGCCACCAGTCGCTGGCATTGGCCAGTCGTCCTCCGTTATGCTGGACCAGAACACCCATATTGTCACTACAGCAAGCAGTGTAAAAAGCGTTTCGAACAGGCCGCCGTTGATCTTGCCATCGGTGCCGTTGCAGATATGCACACTGATCACGTATTGGAATATTTGGCCAAGCGCGAAAAGCAGGGCCGCTCCAACTAGGAAGTCTGTGACATGTTAGTTTACCATTCTAGAAAGCGTCGAGAGAGCTTGACTTACACATTGGGCGGATCTCGCCTAGGACTTTCAGAACCAGAACTGCTTCGAGCACGAAGAATACGACCAGAAACACCAGAGGCACGAGCTGGTAGAGCGTGTAGAGAGCGTAGGCCTGATTTGGAGCTGTGAGAGTGTCGTCCCAGTATCCTGTCCAGCTGAAGCCAGTGTCGAGTGCAATGTATCCGGTGCCCACGAACAATGCCGCCGCAGAGCCAAAAATGAGCGCCAATGACAGCGGTGTCCCGTCGTCTATGACCTGATACCCTACTGCACCGTTCATGAGAAGAATCCAGGTCGTGGCAACAACTGCCGCGATGTGGACTGCAGAGAATGCTCGCCGGACTGCACCATCAAGTGGGAACCCGCCAACCGTAAAGATCTCGCAAATCTCAATGATTATGAAACCCATGAGAAAGAATTGCATTTCCCTTCGGCCAACTGCAGCCTTTTTCCGTTCGGAGCGCCATAGGAGGAATAGCGAGGCGAGTATCGCGATGAAGCAGATAAGTATCGATCCTAAGGAAACATTAATCCTCCGCACGGTCTATCACTTGAGATCTCTCTTACCCAAGTTCGCGAGATATCTGTTGTCGCCGCTCAGATTTATACCGGTGAGCTGGCAGCCACCGAAATAGTCCGGCTGTCCACCTCTTGCTTGCGATTCCAGGAAAAGATTGCAGACTGGAATTGTCGCTCGCCCGCTACCACTGTCGCGACAGAAGTCATGGAACTTGCCATAGTCGCCCATTGCGCCTAGCGCGTCGCCGTCACGTCTCGGCCGTGGTATAAGGCCCTACAGCACAGTGCTGTGGGCTGGGGTGGTATTATGTGGTAAGGCTGCGTGAGCGACGGGCTCGTTCGCGACGTGGGTCGTGCTTGGGTTCTGCTCCGAGGCTATTTTTGAAACGTTCGTATCGAGGATTGGCGAGTATGCGCCGTGCAGCTGCAGCAGAAGAATCGAACGCTGAACGCTGCGAGACGCTGTTGCTGCACAGAAGAAGCAGCCAAAAACTCCAGCAATCGACGACGATGTTGGCGTGTAGCGGTAGTATGTACCACGCCGTCAAGAAGTTCGAATGTCCTCCAAACCGGTTTCGCAGATCATCAAGAGGATTTAGCGGCTGGCGCTTGCGGCAGGATCTGGTCTGTGGTTCTAAATTAGACCCACGTACACGGGCGGAAACTCAACGGGTTGCTAGGTACTGGAAGTATATGCTGCGTAGTATGAACGAGGAATCTTGCGCTGCACCACCGTCACTGTCACTCAGGTGGAGAGATGCGAAAAATCGAGAAAGCTCGAAGCAGAACGCACCAGCGCCAACGACGATACTTCAAGGAGGCAGGCGTGGCAGGTACAGGTCACCGACAGCTGGGCGCAATGTGAAACGCCAGCCTGCTACCCAATCAAAGGCCCAAGAAGCAAGGTGCGGATAGCTGCATCAAAGTGCCATTGGCGAACGCAGGAGAGCCGCATGAAAGGAAAAGCTACATCGCGGCCGAGTGTCACTGCTATGATCGTCGCATCTCATGACTTGAGGCTATACAAAGTCACACGGATCATTGCATCCAAGGCCGATATTTGATGGCTATACGGAGAGAGGCATACCCATGGTCGAGTTTAAATACGTCCCGAGCTTCACTCCGTCTTATGACAGGATCCTGGAGCCTTACCTCGTGGTTCTCCGGAAAGCCAGGCACAGGATTCCAGTTCCTATTCCTATAGAGAGCTATGAACGCAATGCAGCGACATCGTTCACTAGACATGGCCCGGGCATATTCATGTTCTCGTACCGAGTTCACTCGGCAGTCATCATTCGCAGAGGTCCGCACGCCAGGTGAGCATATTTGTTGAGCTGGCATTCTGCCTTGCATGAGCACAGAACACCGACCTCCTTCGCTGGTAGATGTCAGGTCTTCCGTGGACATGAGTTGGTCGATCAATAGCGCAATCTGTTCTGTAACTTTGACAGAGGAAGCCAATCTGCAGGAGATGGCTGTCATGACTCGGCGATGACCCTGATTGTTACAGAACTCAACGTCGGTGCATGTGCATTAGAACAATTCTTAACAATGGCACTATGTGGGATGTGACTTTGCATCCTGCATATGGGAAGTATACATAAGGCTCGTATCGCGACTGCACCTGTCCGGATTATGTAGGCATGCATGTCAGCGAGCACATGACTTTAGCCAGTTGA
Organism: Pseudocercospora macadamiae; assembly: GCA_012978405.1. Classification (NCBI taxonomy): domain Eukaryota; kingdom Fungi; phylum Ascomycota; class Dothideomycetes; order Mycosphaerellales; family Mycosphaerellaceae; genus Pseudocercospora; species Pseudocercospora macadamiae. Next base: position 54,217 of record WRNY01000054.1, read on the forward strand.
CAAGGAAGCTGTATAAGGTAATCACTCCAATGAGTCTTTCCCTCCAATACTCAAGCAGCAAGATACCGCCTGCCACGATATCTCAGGGCAGACACGGCTTTTGCACACCTAGCCTCCATGCGTGCAGCAAGTGACCGCATACAACATTGTGCCGAACTCATCAACGCCCTCGAGCCATCGATCGACTCGCGCTGTTCTGGCTGCCATCGCAGACGTAGACAGTGTAGGCGGTACTGGCCAAAGATCATCAATAGTCATGTTCGACTGTTGCCAAACTGAAAGGTGCACATTGTACGCAGCTTGCCATTCAACTTCCATCGATGCGCGCCATAGCATGCGGCTTGCAGGAGCAGGTAGCCCGCTGAGTTCAGTACCCAGATATACAGGTATGCTGTCCTTTGCACAAAGCAAGTTGTCAAACATATACATTGTGAACAACGTTCGACGCTTTGTCTCTGCTACAATCCAGCTTTGCCAGTCTGGTCGGGAATGCTGTAGCTCACCGGGTGTGACCACTCCGTGAAGTGAAGTTGCGCACGCGAGCTGTTGCAAATTGACAATGGCCTGCCGTAAGCCATCATTGTCATCGTCAGACAGGTGAAAGAAAATGGCCATACTATACAGCAAGTAAGCCTGAAATGCAGCGAGCAGAACCAGAGAATCGTATGAAGCGTGCTCATCGTATAGCTTCTTCATCTCACGGACGATTAGCTCTTTGGACAGACCTTCACTCCCAGGTAGCCCTTTGTCGAGCACATGGAGCAGACTGAAGCAGTTGGCGAGAGGGCTGCACCAAGAAAGACCTTGAAGCTGCAGAGCATGAACAAAAGGTGGAGTACCAGAGTTCGTTATGACCGTTGCGGACCAAGCCTTGAGCATTCGAAAGTAGTACATTTGAAGGCCGGGAGGTGGATGCTTTTCTTGCTCACCAGGCTCGAGCAGGAAGGATCGAAGCCACCTATTCTGTATGCGTGAAGCGTCGACAGTGCAGAGAAGGCTCGGCTGGCTGGGCTGGGATCCGAGTAGATGCGAGCCAAGTTCAGAATTGCCTGACACACCACGGCCGTGCCCACCGCGGACTGCCTCGTTAGACTGATCGACCGGTAGCAGCAAGTTTGAGTCCAAGCTGTGGCCGGAATGATGCTGCAAGCTCGTGGGCAGGTCGTCGACATTGCTCGGTGCGATCAATGCTCCGCCATTTCGAATAGCTTGTTTGCCAGCATACCTGCAATCAATCTCACGAATTTGACACCGACTACAAGGCGCCTTGTGGTCGCAGCGTGTCTTCGCATCTGAGCATGCGGTGCACGCCTTCTTTCGTGGTTTCGGCGGCATGTTCTTCGCATTGGGTACCCATTATGCCGCCTTCGACCTGGGTGGAGCGCTCACGTGAAGTATCCCTTGAAGCTAAACATAATCGCTGGACGCGACCTCGGTATGCATGTTTGAATGGTCTGAAGGTGGGCAAGAGCGAGAACAGAAGATGGAAACGGAGCTTTGCACGTGATTTTCTTGGCCGACAGGGGTCGGCGACTCGGCGGTCCTTCGCCGCTCGGTGATGTCGAGCTGCTTCTGGCTGATATGATACGTGGGGACTTTTTGGATCGTTCACTTCCGTCCTCCTTTCTCTTCCCCAATAGCCATCATGTATGTTGCCAGCGCACGTTCGTAACCCGCAGAGCATCACACTGACAATGCCTTCAAGGGCGCCGCCGCTCGTCGACAGGGCGGAGATCCAGAGCGCGACCCTCCACAACCCGCTGCCCTTCTTCTTCCACGCCTACATCTGGCCTTTCGCCATCCTCTGGCCGATCTTCTTCAGCTTCTACCTCTCACAAGAGAGCTACGACCAGTACATCCAAGGCCAAGAATGGACTTTTGTCTTCTCCGGCAGCATCTTCACCCTCCAATCGCTAATCTGGCTTATGACCTTTTGGAACGTCAACATTCGCGCCTGGTTCACTGCAACTTCCGCGAAGACTGTCCGCGATGCCAGCCTGATCAAGGTCATTCCCGAGGCAAACGCCGGCGCCAGTGAGATATGCAAGATTGATAGGGAACGGGTCGCAGGTCGAGAGAATGTGAGCTTCCTGTTTCAGAAGAGGCGCTTTTTATACGATGAGCAGAAGGGCACTTTTGCGCCGCTATTGTACGGAATTGATCAAGAGCCGAAGCCCAAGATCGGCACGTATCAGCAGTCGAAAGGCCTGGAGAAGGCCGCCGAGATCGAGAGACTGCAACAATATTACGGCAAGAACGTCTTCGACATTCCCGTTCCCACCTTTACCGAGCTCTTCAAAGAACATGCCGTCGCGCCCTTCTTCGTCTTCCAAATCTTTTGTGTGGGGCTGTGGATGCTGGACGAGTACTGGTACTACAGTTTGTTCACATTGTTCATGCTGGTAGTTTTCGAGAGCACGGTTGTGTGGCAGCGTCAGCGGACATTGACCGAGTTCCGTGGCATGAGTATCAAACCATATGAAGTTTGGGTATATAGGCAAAAGAAGTGGATCGAGACGAAGAGTGACGAATTGCTCCCTGGCGATCTGGTTTCTGTGGGCAGGACAAAAGAGGACAGCGGGGTTGCGTGCGATATGCTCCTAGTCGAGGGTAGCGCGATCGTCAACGAAGCCATGCTTTCTGGCGAGAGTACACCTGTGTTGAAAGATTCCATCCAGCTGCGACCTTCGGACGCCAGGCTTGAACCCGAGGGCTTGGACAAGAACGCGTTCCTTTGGGGAGGCACAAAGGTCTTACAGGTTCAGCATGGCACTGCTTCAGAAGGTGCGGTAGAAACTGCTCCTCAGGTCGTCTCCGGAGTGCCTCCAGCTCCGGACAAGGGTGCTTTGGCTATCGTCATCAAGACTGGCTTTGAGACCAATCAAGGAGCACTGGTACGGACTATGATCTACTCCACGGAGCGTATCAGCGCAAACAACGTCGAGGCACTGCTTTTCATCCTCTTCCTTACTGTGTTCGCCGTCGTCGCGTCTTGGTATGTCTGGCAAGAAGGTGTCAAGCAGGACCGCAAGAGATCGAAACTTCTTCTGGACTGTGTGCTCATTATCACATCTGTTGTGCCACCAGAATTACCAATGGAACTCAGTCTTGCGGTCAACACCAGCTTGGCTGCACTAAGCAAATATGCGATATTCTGTACCGAGCCTTTCCGAATTCCATACGCTGGCCGTGTTGACGTGGCTTGCTTCGACAAGACAGGTACCCTGACAGGTGAAGACCTAGTCGTTGAGGGTATCGCTGGCTTGTTCTTGGGAGAGAAAGATGCGAAAGTTACGACAGAACCAGACGGTGCGCACAGTCAGCTCACGAAGATCACGGATACTGCTTTGGAAACCACTCTGACTCTTGCTACCGCACATGCGCTCGTCAAGCTTGAGGAGGGCGATGTCGTGGGAGAACCCATGGAGAAGGCAACACTTGAATCATTAGGTTGGACTCTTGGAAAGAACGACACTCTTGCCGCAAAGGTTGGCACGCACAAACGAGGCGCTTCTGCATCAGACATTGTTCAAATCAGGCGGCGATTCCAATTCTCCTCTGCTTTGAAGAGGCAGAGCACGGTCGCCACTGCTGTCACTACTGATCGCCAGACCGGGCAGAAGAAGAAAGGTACCTTTGTCGGTGTCAAGGGTGCCCCGGAGACGATTCGCAAAATGCTTGTCGATGTGCCGCCAAAGTATGAGGAGACCTTCAAGTACTTCAGCCGGAATGGCGCACGTGTGCTTGCACTAGGTTACAAGTGGATTTCTACCACCGATGAGATCCCGCAGAAGAGAGTAAACGACCTGAAACGCGAAGAGGTAGAAAGCGAATTGCACTTTTCAGGATTTCTGGTTCTCCAGTGTCCTCTGAAGGACGATGCGATTAAGGCCGTGCGCATGCTCAACGAGAGCAGCCATCGTGTTGTTATGATCACCGGAGACAACCCTTTGACGGCTGTGCATGTCGCGCGGCAGGTTGAAATTGTGGACCGCGATGTGCTGATATTGGATGCTCCTGAGCACGATGACAGCGGGGAGAAGCTCGTATGGAGAAGCATTGATGATAAGACTAACATTCCTGTTGACACCAGCAAGCCGCTCGACGCAGAGATCCTCAAGAGCAAAGATCTTTGCGTCACGGGTTATGGTCTTGCGAAATTCAAGGACTCGGCCGCTTTGCCCTCACTACTCCGCCACACATGGGTGTATGCTCGTGTTTCGCCAAAGCAGAAAGAGGAGATTCTGCTGGGTCTCAAAGAGCAAGGTTACACCACATTGATGGCTGGAGATGGTACGAACGATGTCGGTGCGCTCAAACAGGCCCACATAGGCGTCGCTCTCCTGAATGGCAACAAGGAAGACATGGACAAGATCGCGAAGAACTTCCGCGAGACGAAGATGAAGGAGCTGTACGAGAAGCAGAAGGCTATGATGAACCGATTCAACCAGCCTGATCCTCCTGTACCGGCTCAGATTGCCCACTTGTACCCACCCGGTCCCAAGAATCCGCACTACGAGAAGGCAGTTGAACGGGAGACCTCCGCAAAAGCTCAGCTTGCGGCTCAAAAGGCAGCAGCTGAGGATGGCTCTGCGCTCGCCGATGTTGGAAAGTACACCCCGCCACCTCAAGCCGCGCAAGCAATCGCGCAGGCGAATGGACCGAAATCCCCACAGGAGCAAAAGAAGGAGCGAGCCCAGAATGCTGCGAGTCAAATGGCCGAAAAGCTCTCCATGTCTCTGCTCGAGGACGAATTGAATGCCGACGAACCACCAACGATCAAGCTTGGCGATGCCTCTGTGGCTGCCCCTTTCACTAGCAAGCTTGCGAATGTCATCGCCATTCCCAACATTATCCGCCAAGGACGATGCACACTCGTTGCAACGATCCAGATGTACAAGATCTTGGCTTTGAACTGTCTCATCAGTGCTTACAGCTTGTCTGTGCTCTACTTGGATGGTATCAAATTCGGAGATGGGCAAGTGACAATCAGCGGCATGCTCATGAGTGTCTGCTTCTTAAGCATTTCACGAGCCAAGTCTGTCGAGCAACTTTCCAAGGAGCGACCACAAAACAATATCTGGAACTGGTACATCATCCCGTCCGTTCTTGCACAATTTGCCGTGCACATCGTCACGCTTGTCTACATTACCGACGTTGTTCATCGTTTCGAGCCCAAGAAGGATCGCAGCCTGATCGACCTCGAGGGCGAGTTCGAGCCTTCTCTGCTCAATTCTGCCATCTATCTGCTCCAGCTTATCCAACAAATCTCGACTTTTGCGATCAACTATCAAGGCCGTCCATTCCGAGAATCAATCAAGGAGAACAAGGGCATGTACTGGGGCATTGTTCTCGTCAGCGGCGTCGCATTCTCCTGCGCGACTGAGTTCATCCCCGAGATCAACGAGAAGTTGAAGCTTACTCCTTTCACTACCGAGTTCAAAGTTCAGATGGTCGCCGTTATGATCCTGGACTATGTCGGCTGCTGGACTGTGGAGAAAGTGCTCAAGGCACTATTTAGCGATATCAAGGCTAAAGACATCGCAGTCCGAAGACCAGATCAGCTTGAGCGCGAAGAGAAGAGACGACAGGCTGAGAAGGACGCAGAGGATAGAAAGAAAGAGATTGAAGCCGGAAAGGCATAATCTCTCTTAGACGGCGATAGATAATTGCATACTGAATTGTAGAACTCTTTTCTCAGACGCGCCAACCACGTACCTTCACTTTTGTCTCTTGATCCGCAAGCTTGATATGACCATTTCTGTATTGCTTGCCCTCACACTCTGCCAAGACCCCGTCAGGTAAGACCAAAACTCCAGATGTTTCCTTCACACCAGACGCTGTAATGATCGCGCCCTGTCCATCATCCACAATCTCCCACTTCGCTTTGATCTTGCCATACGGCGTACTAACTGTTCCATTCACTTCTTTCAACCCCAATGCCCCAATCATCGGCTCGAACTTCCACGTCTTGAATCCCGGACTGGTAGCCTCAATGCCAAGAACATATTCAGGAAGCACATACGTTGGTGCAGCTCCCCAAGGATGTGAAAGAGATGTGAATAAATCGATCCCTGGTTTGCCATCCGGATATAGATATTCCCAACTAGCACCGGAATGGTATTCTGGCTGAGTGACCATTTTACTCCAGAAATCGTCTAGGAGTGATTTGCATATTGTTTGGGTGTTGTTGACGTGAAGGTCGCGTTGGGCTTTGAACAAGGCTTCGAGGAGGAAGCCGCCGATGTTGGGAGATAATTGTGTCGTGGCGGAGTTGGCGTCGCCGGAATTGGTTTTGTAGCCTACGCCTAGGCGGAGGTATGGTATGTGAGAAATGGAAGATGCGGCTTGGGAGGAATTTGCTGCGCCTGAGAGGATGGACCATGCGATACCAGTCTGGGAGAAGTTGTTGGGAGCAGAAAGGCTCAATGAGTAGACTCCGAGATCTGGGTTCCAGAGGTGGGTATTGAGAGCTTCGATGAGGTTGGCAGAAGTTTTGTTCAAGAGAGAAGCGGCAGATGTGTCGTTGTATGCTTCGGCGAGAGGGATGAGATTTTTGTAGGCGTATGCTGCTAGACCTGTTATAGCGCTGCCGTTGACTGGGCCGAGAAAGTAGAACGCGTCTTCGCCGGCCATGAGACCGGAGTACGGATCGATGTATGCTAGACGTGCGTTGACGAGCGCTTTGATACCCTCCCAATGCTTGCTCAGGCCTGTCACATCGCCTGTGCTCCAGAAATAATGTCCGATCGCTGCAAGAAACAGATCTTGATAATCCACTAGGCCGGCATAATTGAATAGAAATGCGTCTGAGTACTCTGGCCTTTGTCCCATATAGGCGCTTATTGGCAAGAACCCCTCATAAGGGGCCTTAGTGCGCTGGAAGCTCATGACGAAGTCGATACTTCCAATGATATGGTCCCATCTGGCCGTTGACAAGCCCAGAACGCGAGTGGTATGGTAGAAGTCACCAGCCCAAACAAGCCTATCACGTTTCGCGCCGTCTAAGCAGACTGAGGAGTCCAATGGCGCCACGTTGTATTCGCCAAGGACAGATTCGTTGGTCATGGGATTCGTGTATAGTATTGATCCGTTTCTGGATGTCACCACCACGTCTTTGAAATAGGCTGCCTGTCCGTTCCAAGGTCCAAATCCAAAGGTGCCGTCGGTCACTGCTCCGGTTCCGATATACGAAGCACCCGCAACGTTCAACAGTTTTGCTTGTGCATTAGATACGAATGCCACGGGTGTGCCATCAATAGCAACTGAAAAGCTGTCGGCGGTGATAGTTGTGCTGATGTTGTACCAATTATCCTCGATGATGGTGGTGTTGATCGAGAAATACTGGTTCCAGCCGGTAGTGAGTGTGCTTTGGTTGACAATAGAGTAGCCGTAATTATAAACGAGTGTGTTAGGAGGAAGCAGTGTCCGGTTCGTGTTCACATAAGTTGTCTCTTCCGGATATTCAGACGTCAAATAGAAGAGTGAACCATATGGCACGATGCTACTGGCCACCCTCCATCCAGTGCCGCCTCTGGCCATCTTGGTCGAGAATGAAAGGGTATAGTTTCCGAACGATGTACCAGCACTCGATTGTGCTGTCTGTTGGCCCAGAATGTATGCTCCATCGGATGTGATTTGCCAAGTTGAAAGCGCATTACCAGCATCGATACAAGCAGCCTGTACAACTCTCGCTCCAAGATCCCAGATGCTGTTGTAAACATCGTTGGATGTACTGAGCTGCCCAGCAACGTCCGCGGAGGGGACATTCTCAGAAGTAAGCTTTAGACCAAGAGCTCGGAACCTCACTGTAGTGTTTGTGAGTAACTGTAGTGTCTGCCACCTTTGGCCTCCCTGTATCAAAGCCCACTGGAAGCGTCCAGGGTCTGTGAGATTGAAGGTCTCCGTCCGGAACGAGCTTGATAGTCCATTGCTGAACGTCCATGGCCCATCACTATATAGGTTCTCAAATGCTGTGAAGTCTTCCGTATATTTGACCTCAATTTGAGTTGGACCAGAGAGATCTTCAACATCGAAGAACGGAATTCCGGCAACTTCAGATCCGTAGTCGATCGTCAAGACGGAATTCGACGAGTTGAGTGTTACGGACTGATGATGGTATGATTCGTCGGTTTCTAGCCTGTACTCATCACCTAAGCTATATGCCACAGGTAGCACGTCTCCATAGTCAACAAAGCTGGCGGAAGTCAGCCGATCGTAAGGGAGGTCATGGAACCATATCTACCAAGTCACCAGCTCCGGCAGGAGTAAGCCTAGTAGAAAGACGACCATTGTCAATGTCTGTATTTCGGTCTCACAACAAGGACCTACCTTAACACATCATATATAGCATCAATTTCAACTCCTCTAACAGTCCCTTGCCTCACTCCCGAACTTCAGCCAAGCCATTTCTGTGTCACATTGTGTTCTTCTCCAGCACCGTGCGGTCGAAAATCGCAGCTGCACTCCGCATCTGCACGGGCTAATGAATGCACGATGAGCGGTTATCCTAACGCGGATGCGTTTGGTGTGAAGTAGTTCGGTGCAAGATTGGCCGAAGCTAAAAGGCGGAAGAGTGGGAGAGGATGCATCATGGCGCCCACAGATTCCGGAGAGATCAAGAGCCTCAAGTGTCTGGTGTCCTGTTGTGCATACAACAAAAGTAAAAGTGAATTCCTGGATGACTTCAAAAGAGTTCAATTGCAACTTCGATGGATGGCGTGCAGTCGCGATCCTTGCTCATGAGTGGAGCAACAGCCTCGGCTTCAATTGGTGGGCAGGCAAAACATCTCACGCAACGCGCAACTCACCTGCTTGGCCGTAGCGACAATTCGCAGTATCTGGCCATCAATGTAGAGCGCTGCGGTGTCTCAAGATAAGTATCTCTAGTGTATCTTCGTTCAATAATCACAAGTTCTTCTCTTGGCAACCTCTCCTTCCCCTTTGCGCCACCGCACGTCAACATGGCAGAACTCCCTCTCAAGAAAGACTCAAAGATCGTGATAGTGGGAGCCGGCGTTTTTGGCCTCAGCACGACTTTACATTTGCTGAAGAGAGGCTACACAAATATGCATCTCTTCGACCGGCAACCATTTGATAAGAATCAGTATGACGAGACCCAAGGTGCAGACGGAGCGTCATGCGATCTCAACAAGATTGTTCGAGCCTCATACGGTGGCGAGCAGCTCTATCAGAACATGGCTTTCAATGCCATGCCTGAATGGGAGCGATGGAACCGGGAATTGGCTGCTACGCCCAAAGGTCAGCTTCCAAAGTCTCTAGATCCGAATATCCCTCTATGGCACAATGCAGGCCTTCTCCGCCTAAGTAAGCATGGGCTGGAAGACAAAGAGGAACAGACCCAAGCCAACTTCCCATCCTCAATCAAGCACACCCAATACCGCATCTCCGATCCCTACCGCAGAGCCGACGCCTCCAAAGATGGAATACCATCAACCAAAATCGACCCATTCAACCGCCTCCCTCGCAACCTCCCAGTGGACGGGATCCTTGACACAACAGCAGGCTTCGTCCTCGCCTCACGCGCCTGCGCATGGGCACTACACCTAGCCCAAGACTCCGGCCACGTAACCTGCCACTTCGGCCCCAACAACGCCCTCCAATCCTTCATGAAAACCTCAACCCGAATCTCAGGAATCATAACCACAGGAATCGAACGACACTCCGCAGATTTCGTCCTCGTGGCCTGTGGAGGCTGGACACCATCCCTAATCCCAGAAACTGAACAAATCCTAGAAACCACAGGCGGATCAGTCTTATCTATCCAACTACCTGCCTCCCGCCAAGATCTTTGGGACAAATATTCCGAAGAAAATTATCCAGTCTGGTCCTGGAACATGGGATCCTACAAACGCAACAGCGAATCCCAACTCGGAGGTCTGTACGGTCTTCCCCGTACACCAGAAGGTATAGTAAAAGTCGCATTCCGAGGAGCGAAATGGACATCATATACTCGTCGTTCTTCTGTAGGGAATCAACTTTCATACCCACAGACTCAAGTCAATAAGATTCCCGAAGAAGCGATGCGAGTTATCCGGTCCTTCGTAGCAGAAAATCTGCCAGAACTTTTGGATTTGGATCTTGCTGGATGCCGACTTTGTTGGTATACTGATAGTATAGACAACAGCTTTTTGATTGATTATGTTCCTGATGTACCTAATCTAGTTGTTGCTAGTGGTGGAAGTGGACATGGCTTCAAGTTCTTGCCTGTATTGGGAGAGCATATCGCGGATGTGATTGAGAAGAAGGACACGGAGTATACGAGGCTGTTCAAATGGAAGACTGGCCAAAAGGCGAATGGATTGGAAGAAGGGCCGGAAGGGTGGAGAGTTTTGGAGAAGCAGAGGATGGTCGGGAACACAGAATGGAGGAATGGGCTTGACAGTACCAGTAGTAAGCTGTGAGAGCAATGTAGAGTAGAGTCGAGGAACGTTCATGTTCATCTATCCTATCCTACAATGAATGCTGTCCAAGCATTTGATGCTGCGCCAATTGCTTGAACAAGTACAGTTGATGTTGTACACGTTATGTGGACGGTAATTTTACCTATCTCTTGCCGCCACGCTTCTTAGCGGCAACGACTCTGAAGTTGCCATTGGCCTCTTCTTTTGGCTGTTCCTTGCTTGGTCCTTTCTTGGCAACCTCACTCCAGCCTCCAGCTCCTGAACCAGCATTTGCTGGACTCGAAGTCTTAGGTACGCTGGTATCCACTAGGCCTTTGTCTGCAAGACGCTTACGTCGGATCCATTCTTCGGCGAAGTGACGAGTGTCAATGGTTTCTGAAGATTGATGGACAGCGTCAATGAGCAAGTCCAATTCGAGAGGGTACTGGAGCAATTCGGCGACAAAGGCCTCGGCTGTTTGCATCGTTAGCACACATTCACTACTATCAACACAAGTTTCTCTCCACATACCATTGAAGCTCTTCTTAAGGTCTGGCCGGAGTTCATTGACTGCCCACTTCTTGAACTCATCCTGGGCGTTCACAGCACCGGAAGTGCCCAGGGTAGTGCTGCGTGAGGGCATCTTGCGGGCAGTCGGCGCCGCAACAGTTGGTACCACACCCGAGCTGACGGCACGACTTGCGGCAGGTGTTGGAGCTGGAGTCTTGGTCTTGCCGCTAGCGCCAACCGTCGTCCAAGCACTTCCGCCAGCGCCGGGCTGAATAGGAGTGGCAGACACTTTGCCAGCGAGGTTGGCATAGCTCTTACCTCCAGCAGGGCTAGAAACAACATTCATGGAGCTTGCCTGCGCCTGCAAAGCAGCAGCGGCAGCCTGCTTCCTCTTCCGGGCCTCTTCCTCCTTCTGAATCTGTGCCAATGTCTTGGATGATGTCGTGGCGGCCGGCTTAGGAGCAGCCTTTGCCCAAGCAGCTGGTCCACTACCAGTAGGAGTGGCTGGCGATGCACCCCAGGTTGCAGATGCGGGAATGCCAGGCTGAAGTGGAACAGCTTGCGCTTGTGCTTCCAACTCTCGTTCATGCTGGATCTGAGCTCGCCTAGCAGCATGGGCAAGCTTCTCCTGCTCAGCAGCCTTCTTCGCCTCAGCTTCCTGAATTTCTTTCAAAGATGGGCCCCTAGCAGCTTCGGCTGGCTCTTTCGCCCATGGAGCGATCGTGGCGCTGGGTGTGTCAAGCGACGGAGTCTGAGAGACATCGCGAGCGTCAGTCTGCAATTGATCGGCTACTGAAGCTCTACCAGTACGTTGAGCAGAAGGTGCTGGCAATGGCGACTGAGATTGTGCAGGGGGTGGGAATGGCTGCGGGAATCCTGGCTGCTGTGGAGCTGGCGATTGCTTCGCGGAGGCAGCCTTCTGAACTTGTTCGGTCAAGGACAGAGGTTCATGCGGCTGCTGCTGTTCTGATCGCGCCGAGATTTCTGGCGATCCAACGCTGCTTTCTGAGGCAGACGTGTCGTGCTTTGGACCACTAATTGACTTCTCTTGGAGCTGGTGCTGGGCCTGTTGCAGCGCTTCGCTTTGAAGCTGCTGAAAATGCTGCAGGCGCTCTGCTGATGCTTGTACCTCCTGGGCATCATTGGCGTCGTTAAGTGCATCATGCTCTGCTTGTTCCTGTTGCAAACGATTTCGATCATGCAGCATCTGCTGAACCTTACCTTCGTGTCCCTCTGGCTGCGCTTGCTGTTGACTCTGCTGTCCAGGGAGTGGTTGGCCTGGCGCCCCGAAATGACTGGGTTGCTGGCGGGTGCCCAAGTCTAGCCGATCCATCATGCTAGGGATCTCTTCCTCGCGGATGTGACCTAGCGATGGAGCACCGACCGCACCCAATGCACTTCCCTGTGACTGGCGGAAAGAATTGTCAAAGAAACCCTGTGCTTGCTGACTTGGACCTGCCGAAGTAGGTCCCTGAACTGGACTCGGCTGGTATCCAGCAGCAGGACTGGTAATGCTACCAAAGCTTGGCTGCGACTGCAGGCTGTGGGCGCTGCTGTGGTGATGTAGCTGGCCACTTGACACCATGCCCTGGTGTGCGCCAGTTTGCATCTGCATGCGCTGCGCGATCTGAGCTTGGGCTAGGTGTTCCTTTTGACGGGCCATCAGATATTGCTCCTCTTGCTTCCGACGTTCGAGTGCATTCTGCTGATCAGCAGTCAGGGTTGTTCCAAAACTGGGGAAACTAGATGCGAAAGGCGGCTGTGCCGAGCCTGAAGATCCAATAGAGCCAGCCCATGCATTTGGACCAGTTGGAGCCGTCTGTCCATGTGGGATTCCAATCTGCGGAACAAGGAATGGCTCTCGCGAGTTGCCAATTCTTCTGATCAGCTGCGCGAGAGGCTCATAATCCGTGTCCTCAAATTTCTTGACTAGGAGCTCTGGAGAGAAGAACCCTGCCTTGTACCAGTCGTGCATCTCCAAGCCGGACCACGGTCCTTGCGTCTGGCCTTGCGGGTCCTTGTAGATCCATCGCATTCGATCCGGCATAACCATTGTCTTCTGCTGCGGCGCAGGAGGCAGATTCGAAGCAGAGCTACCGGGAGGTGCATTCTGACCCGGCACTTCCTGTTGCCTCTGAAGCTCGCTCGGATCGTGCTGGGCTTTGGCACCCAAATCGTTGAAGCCTTGGTTGGCAAAAGGACTTTCTGTCGTCCTTCCGAAGTCGCCAAGTCCGCCGAATGGCTGCGTTGGTCTCTCGTTGCTTCCATCCCGATTTTGTTGCTGCATTTGCTCCTGCATCTGAGGAGGAAACATGCTGGCCATCCGACTACCGCCGAAAGCTCCACCTTGCGGACTCATCAGACCGGCACCACCAAGACCAGCGAGTCCGGGCGATTGCAAGTCAGACATCTGGTTTGAGAATATTCCGCCTCCGAATGCGTTCGAGAGCCCAGCAGTTTGTCTGCTTGGAGTGCCGAGCCCGCCTTGCGAAGCAGGCCATCCTGCAGATCCTGGGATACTTGAAATGCTACCTAAACCACTGAGTCCAGCAAGGCCAGAGAAGCCGCGATGAGGTCCAACACTGGAAGTCTGGCTTCGGTCACTAGCAGGGCCTTGTCCATGGGCGCGACCAAGGTTCGGAATCGCACTAATACCTCCAAGACCTCCCAGCTGTTGGGTCGGATCAACGTTGAACTGGCCAAGACCAGGCAGATGACTGTTCTGCAAGTCATTGCCTTCGCTGTCGCCTTCATCGGCCATGCGATCGATGCCATGCTGCTCGGGCGACTGGTATGGGTTAGTGTTGGTCGGACTCATCGGATCATTGGCTCCTTCGGGCTGCAGTCCCATTCGCTGGTGTGCAGGAGTTTGTTGAAACGCTTCTCGGCCAGGATGAAACCCTTGTCCAAACCCGTGAGTGTTGTCAGAAGTCATGCCAAAAGCTCCGAATCCGAAATCATCCTGTGCGCCTTGGCGACTAGGGGTGCCATAGCCCCGGTACCCCTGTCGTTGATGCGGAGGACTGATTTCTGCATCTGCGGTGAGTGCAGCACTGCCGGTTGGCATATCTTCTTCAGTCTCGTCCAGAATCTCGTTCGCAGGGTCCATGCGATCTCCGGGACGCCAGGACTCGTTCTCGTTGACTCTCGCCAGACTTGACATACTGGTCTTCCTTTCGACAGTCTTCGCACCACTCTCTTCGCCACCATCCATACTCAGAAGATTCTTGAATCTGCTCTCAGATCTCCCACTGCCAAGCCCAGGCCTCTTGTCACCTTGTACTCCTGGCTGTCCGAGCCCAAAGTTACCAAATGAGCCCATTGGCGACATACCAGCACTCTGAGGGCCAGACGCCCAAGGCGAGGCTGGCGCAGGAAACTGTGCAGAAAGAGGCCCGGTTTGGTGACGTTTGAGAGTTCCGAAAGGTCCAGATGAGCCTTTGTCCTCGCCATCCTTGTCGTCCTTGAGGTCAGTCCGCCTACGCTGAAGCGAAGGTGGTGGCGAAGCAGCACGTCCCTCGTCACGATGGAATCCACCAGGAGAAGACACCGTGTTTTGGGGGAATGGATATGAATCACTGGTATCCCGGCGACGACCACCGCCTCGAGACACGTTTGGCGATAGAGGGCCGAAGGCACCAGGTGTTGTCGCACTATTCGATATACTTATTTTGCGTCCAGGCATACCATTTGACTGCTGAGGGTCCTTGTTTGTAGGCTTGATGGGTGTGTTGACAGACGTTGTGAAGTACTTGATCGCACGTTAGCAACGGGCAGTCGTGCCGAGGCCTGGGCTTTAATCTGATTCAAACGTACCTCTCTTTCCTCATCGTCCATTTCCACCAGTCCGAGCGGGTCCGCGGAACCATCTCTGTCCCAGCAGGCATCGGGGCCAGGCTGAGCGTCTCGGTTGTGCTCGTTTCGGCCCCAGCCCGCCGATGCTCCGTTTGCGATGTCTGGCTGCCACCCACCTACAAACAGATCAGGGAGACCGTCGGCCAGTCCTCCATCCACACTCTGCTGGGATCGGAAGGCCTCCAGCATTTGTTCTCTATTGTATCGCGTGTCAGGGAGTGTGCCGTTTCGGTGTGGCGGAACGTAGCGTGGCGCGGGTCCTTCATGTTGCGCGGTGGTGGGCGTGGTCGTTGCGCCGGAGGGTCTGCGAAATGTCTGCGTCGCGCCGTTCGTTCTACGTGACCTATACACAACCATGCCATCAGCACCAGCTTCATATTGAATGTTTCTTGCAATGCTTGGCGTGTCCCGCCTTCTGCGCGTTTGCGCCTCTGCGTGGCCACGTCCTGCAGTCCGGCTTGCAAACAGGGATGCCACTCACCAGTCATTGGCAGCGTCGCGTATGGGAGCCTGAGATGCAGAGTTGCTACTGCCCGCGGCAGCAGATGCAAAGGTGGAGGGAGCCATTGTAGGATGTGGTGCTACGTGAGGTCCCAGGAGAGCGAGAGCGACAGTCGGGGTGGCAGAGCAGACGGAGGTGCTGCGTTTGCTTGGATATGCTCAATGCGCGTGAGACGCGAGTGATGATGGATGGCGAAGATAGCGATGCGCTTGGCTGGGAGGCGTGAAGTGGACGATTCGTGCTTTGTCGTAGACTGTCGTGTGCTTCCGAGTTGCAAGTCTTCAAAAATGGTGGACACAGGGCAAAGCTCTAGCGCGAGAGCACGGACATGTTCCTGCAGAGCACCTTCCTCTATACCCATCGCGACATCATCAGACTACATATGGAACTCCTATTCTACGCGTCGATCTAGGCTGATACTGACACAATGCTTGCTCCATGCCTCTGCAGAGTGAGCACCGGCCTCAAGACACGCCCAGCAGCAGTTACGACGCGTGGAAAAGCCCTGTCGGATCCCCGGAGACATGTTGCCTACCGAGACATATCCTAGAAGACTTGCGCATTCAGGAGAACATCCTGTCCACGGCCGCTACACTAAAAGGAACTATCCTTATATTGCCCAGGTGTCCTTATAGCTCTCAGCAAAGCCTTTACCTTTAGGACCTGGTCTCAGGCTGCAATGCTGCCTAACCGAGGGCCTGAAACGATGCTTTCAGCAGCCTTTCGGGTTCAACGGTGTCGTTTCACATCGTCTGAACTTCGAATACTGCACAGTCCTTCTGGATAGCATGTTGAAACTCACTGCGAAGCTGGTCGGCAGACCATCACAACTCAGACTGGCTCAGATGCTGCCCAGCTCATCAGCTGTTCGGCTTCTTGCCCTCATCCGGCTTCGATGTCTGAAGGTCGCCAATGATACAAGACCTGAATGCAGACGCACGACATGGAGCAACACTGTTGAAGCGCGAGTCCGTCCATTCCACTGCAGCATCGTACAGTGATCATGCCTTGCTATCGGAGGCAAAGTGAAAGATCGCAATGGTGTGTAGGGCTGGCCAACCATTTCGCATACCTGTTGTTTGCTGCCAAAACTTGTGTTAAAAAAGTCGACGAATGATTTGCTCTCGCCTGCGGTGCATCACCCGAACGACATCTCAATTGGAGAGGACGAAAATCAATGTCACCAGTGAACCACTGACTTGTCCACTCAGGCATGACGATGTTGGGTCTTGACAACAACTATCAATCACGGATGACCAGACGTTTGACACACAGTTCCACTGCAGCTTTTCGTATGCTCATCCAAACTCTACACTGTTGCATTTAAAAGCTCTGCAGTGGTCCGCCTTCGTTCTGGCATCACATTCCGTCCTAATGTTTGGGTGCCTCGACAAGCAGAGCTGTACGACATTGACCTCATCCAGTTCAGCAAATATTCAAGAAGCCTGCTCTGTGTCCATCCATCCCTCGAACATAAAACGCCTGGTTGCTATTTGCCCTTGCAGCAAGCAATCACGACAACCATCACAATGAATCCCTTCATGCAAGATTCAATCATGTCCAGCACGGGCATGCCCACCTTAGGCAGGAGGGCAAAAGGCTTCGGTACATACTTTCAACCTTTCCGAAACCTACACTGCACTGACTTCAACAATCACTGCAACTCGTTCCTTCCATTCACCTCTCCTTCGACAAGACACGATCTAATTTAACTAGGAGCCTCACCATTCGGTCCCGGCGGACCAACCCCAGTTCACCAAATGAACTTCCTCATGGGCGGTATGGGACGACACGGCATGCACAACACACCTTTCGGCGCAGGAAGTTATCCAAACCCTCAACCCCCTTTCCCACTTGGCTATACAGCAGCTCCAATGATGCCCATGTCGATGGGACCAATGGGAGGCGACTTCATGTCACTTTACCCGCCCTCTCCTTACGGCAGATCGATGTGTATGCCTATGGAAATGCCAGCTGGGCTTCCACCTTGGCTGATGGCCGGATTCGGTGGTGGTGGTGGAGTTGGCGGAGGTCTCCTAGACGGACTCGATGGCGCAGACGATACCGGCGTTTGGGATGGCGATGACGATGTTGAAGGCCTCACGCCTTTCGACATCTTCTATCGAAGCCAGCGAAGATCGAAACGGAAAGGCAAAGGTAAGTAGATCTCTCCACGGCATCGCTATATAGCCCCCTTGCTGAGCGCCCCAGGCTGTTTCATAAACTTTCACTGTGGCTTGGGTTGGACTCGTCTCGACGATAGTTATAGACCGACCTGGGGTTGGCGGTCCTGGCGATGCTAATACTGAATAGGCTGTGGGATATACGGGATGCCGACTATGACAATGCCTGGTATGGGAGCGCATAACATGACCATGCCCATGTGTATGCCCATGGGAATGGGGATGGGAATGGGCATGGGCGGAGGGCCTATAGGTTGCATGTGAACGCCATCGCATTGATTCAAAGGAGTTCCGGCATTCACTCTGGACTTCATTTCAAGAAAAGCATGAAAAGGCTCATCACTCACCATCGACAGCTCACGTTCTGGCTTGCCTACCAACTAACCTCTACGCATACATATGCATACTGTCATAGCATTTTTCGGTTTGCATCAGCGTTGGACTCATGCACTGTAGATGTAACATTAATTGTAGATAGTCAGAATGACAGTGTGCGCAGCATTCGAGACGGAAACTCGCAAAAATCTATCGAGTATCGCTGAGCTCATTTGATAATCTTCGCTAATAACTAACCCAAAAAACAAGACTCTCATCTATCCCTAACCTTAAACTCCGCCCAAGGTCCCTCATTCCTACTCATAAACCAATCCTGCAACTGATACTCAAAAGGTTGTCTCTTCCCGGACCTAATCTCCTTCCGAATAAACCCACTCACATGCTGCTCCTCACTCAACCTCATCTCAAACTCCCACACCAATCTCGCAATCGCAATCATCAATTCCATATAAACCAAAGGCTTGCCCAAACAAGCACGATGTCCAATTGAAAATGGATTGAAGACTGCTTGGAGAGCTTCTTTGTTTTGGGGATGAGGTTCACCGTCCTTGGGTAGCCAGCGAGTTGGGTCGAAGAGGAAAGGGGAGACGACGTAGTCGGAATGATGGTGGATGGCGTAGATGGGTACACCGACGTCTATGCCAGCTGGGAGCTCGAGATCTAGGGAGGGAATGGAGAGGCCGCCAGGGAGGACTTCTCGAGGTAGGACGCCGGCTACTGCGGGTGTCATGCGCATGGTTTCGTCGATGACGGCACGGAGATATGTGCAAGATTGCATTTTGGGGCCCATTCGTATTTCTGATGCCGAGGTGAAAGCTGCGAGGATTTCTTGTTCGAGGGACCGGAGGGTATGAGGATTATGGAGGAGGTAATAGAGGGTTGCTGCAAGGGTACTGTGAAGGTTAGCAAAGCACATGGAAAGTATTAGGTCTTTGCTTACGTTGATGTGGTATCGGACCCTGCGACGATGAGAGTATTGCCTTCCATCCATAATTCAGGCATCGGCATGCCTTCGCCTGTCTCCGGGTCCTTGGCGGTCATGAGAAAAGAGAAGATATCCCGACGACCAGTCTCGCCTGATGGTGAGCCTGGTTGGCCGAATCCCTGTTCTTTGGTTCGCTCCATGACTTGCTTCTTGCCGAATGCGAGATATTGACAGCGGTCAAGGAAAAGACCGCGAAGAACGGGAAGCCATTTCTCAAGACCAGTATACAGAAGCGTGGGCATAGCAGCCACAACGTAGTTCCTCCTAGCAGCACGCCCAAGTAGGAATATCCCCCGTCTGTTCTCTGGCTTTTCCCCGAGGGTGCCAAAAGATCGTCCAAACACTAACTCACCCATGATATCGAAGACGAGCCAGTTGCACCAAGAGGCCATATCCAGAGGTGCGCTCCATCGCGACTTTTCACCGTCTGGACGGACGATGGCAGTATGAACTCGGTTCACAAGGTTCTCGGTGAGTGCAACCACGTACTCCTCAAAACCCTTTAATGCAGAATCGGAGAATGCCTGTCCCATGATTCTTCGTTTACGTGCATGATGAGATTTCTCGGTGGCCAGAAGAGTGCTGATCGCCTGTGGAGCTGCTCGGAAACACTTGTAGAAGACTGACTTTTGCACGTTCGCCCCGTGAGCATAGATGACCTTGAGAGCGGCCGGATCATTGATCGACAGTGAGTTAGGAGAGAACCGGACAACAGTGCCGTACTTCTGATGGAGGTGGTAAAAGAGGATGTGCTTGTCGCCCACGTAGGCGTGGTATACATCGTACCATTGCGTGAGTTTCCCGAGTAGCGGGCCTGGATACTTCGCGAGAGGATGGAAGCAGAGCTGATATGTCACATACGCCGCTAGGACGGAGAATATTACACTGCCGAGTAGGAGTCCAGACACGCATCCGGTAGAATGTGCACATTGGCTCGCGCAGCTGTTGATTTGGAAGTTGATGGCGTGTGGTCGGAAGTCCATCGCTCGTCTTGTGATCTGCGCCAACTGCGCTGGTATTCTTTCCATAGATTCCATCTCCGTTCTTCACAAATAGAAAGGAATATGCAGAACTCAACAAAGGAGCCGAGCTGGGAGAGCCGGACGCCTCTGGTTATACAAAACCGCAAGTAATGGTGGAATCACCTACCAGGTGTCTGAACCTCAGCAAGCAAATGCCAGGTACTCAAGAGTGCGCAAGCCACCGAGCGGCGAGCTTACATCACGTGCGATGCCAAATGGCCAATCGTACAGTCCTGTATCAGAAGGAGGATGTTGCAAGGCCCTGCATTATTGGTCGATGCACGGGAATGCCAGACAAAGGCAAGCTTTGCAGCTACTTGTGTCGTGCTGATTTGAGCTCTCAAGTTTGCGTAAACTGGTGTGAGTTCTGATTCGGTCCCTTGAGGGTCTCGGTCCCGATAGACCATGTCAGTCAGCCTCAATCGAATACCTGCATGCTCCTGGAACATGTTGGCTGGTAGAGCGCCTGACGAGGTTTGGCCCAGAAGGAACGGAAAGAGCGGTTTGCTTCGGAGGCGTATGCGACTTGCCTCCTTTCGTGTATCGTGCTGTTTCAAATCCGCGACCAGAGCAACAGTCGGAGGAAGTCGTCGCTTGGGTCCGCTTGGGGTGCTCTTGCGTCTTAAGTATTTCGCTGACTCCGGCTCTCCACCGCATGCTCCGGACATTCAATAGCGTTGTGATTTCGTGAAGTCCGTGTGCGATTCATGATATGAGCCTTGCTATTTGCATCGCCCAGAAATTGCACACCTTTTGCTGCTGGGACGCGCCTCGCAACATGGCAGCATTTTCTCGTCGACTTGGAATGCTTGTCGCAGGATTCCCAATCGCCAATGTAAGTTTCGGCATTGACTCAGAGCGAGAGCCGACCATCGTGATTTCCTCCTCTCCGAACAACCATCGACCAACGCCAGAGACCACGCAATCCTTCTAAAGAGGATATGAGCGGCGGTGTAATGGTTTCAAGATGGAGAGAAACGTCACGTCAACACATTGTTCATGCATAAACACCACGTGGATTGTGTAACCTAAGCTTTGCAAGGTCCCTCCGAACTGCAGAGTCTTCTGGAACCACCGAACATTACCAAAAGAGCAACGAGAAGTCGGCACCGATGTTGATTCCGAAGACGTGGATGCGACGCGTTATTGAAATGTCACCATGAATACTACGAATACTATATAACAGACCCAAAACGGCAATTCGGGGTGCCAGAAAGAGCCGAGAGTTGAGCTAGGAGTATGGCAGTAAATGTTTTTACTCAGTTGTCTGCACGAGAGCTGTGATTCGACTGAAAGAAATATAGCTCAAACAACATGTGCTGAGCGGAATTGATTCGCGAATATTGCCGACAGCACCCATACAGGACGCCTCATGTCGACCTGTGCAGCAAGCAGATGAATGGGAGGACACAGATTCTTGATCTATCTCATCTGACAAGCACTCTTTCACCTGGTCCCGTCGTCCCTTCTTGGCTTGATTCTCGAGAGAGCTATGTGCTTTCAGATAAATCCTCGTAGAGTATAAGCAACAAGCTAGCTAGCCAGCTAGGGTCTCAAATGGTACAAGTCGTTCTTGAGCCGTTCCGACCAACATTTGCGACACGACGATGCGAATCTTAAACTGTATACTTTGGGTTTGTCTGCACATCGTATCTTGACAAGTGCTCGAGGAATTGATTGTATTTACTATGTAATGACTTGTCTCGGGTGCACAGACTCTTAACTGCGCTAGTGAACGCACGATGAGTCAGAAATTTCCAAGGTATTCATATTGATCAATTTCACCGCCATTCATCAATCAACTGGCGTTGTAGCAAAGTGGTTACTGCGGTTAGTGTTCGAGCTACTCTACTCGTTGGTTCTTGTACTGATTTGTACCAGATTGACTAGAATCGCCTTTAGGCATTGCTATCAATTCCCTTCGGGGGTAAGCATCGTCTTCACACCTGCATAGGCCTGAACTTCTCTAACAATCTTCCAGGCGTAGGTTCGAATCCGTAAGCAGTCTCCTCTTATCTACTCCTTTAACCTGTGTTTAACATACAATAGTGCCAACGTCGATCTGATCAGACGTTCCAGCTGGTTAACCAGCTGGAGAGCCATCTTTTTTTTTGCCCATTTCGCATTCCACAAATGACTTTAACAACCTTCTAAACTTCCAAGCAGACTCAACTTAGTCAGAAAGACTACAATTGTTTCGACACTTTACTGGTTATGATTCTGTGAGCTCACTTCAATCAATACTTCAGATGTTTTTTGAGTGTTGAAGACCTCTTTTTGTCACCTTGATAGCAAATCAGGATGATTTGAGTGTTGAAGACCTCTTTTTGTCACCTTGATAGCAAATCAGGATGACGAAGGATCGTCCAGGCGGAAGTACAACGGCTTCCTTTTTGCATGCAATGCTCTCCTTGGGGCCTCTCTCATCTCACTGGTGGGCCTTGTCCAAGACATTGTCGCCGTAGCGGGGATGTTCAGCTTCACAGCTTCTTGGAAATCGTGGATAGCAGCTGTGAAAGCCAAACAATGTATCAGATCTATCATATGTACCTCTGTTCCTGCGTTTCTGTCCATCTTACAAGCGTTCAACTGGACAATTTCTTCCTTGACAGATAATTCGTGTGGTGCGAAGTCTTCATGCACGCACGTACGCTAGCGATGCTAGCGCGCTTTTACGCGTTCTGACAGGGAAGGCGCGTCTTTTGGAACCGCTTTGCGGGCGTTTCTCTCCCACAACTTCTCCCCTTCACCACTACATACACCAACATTCACCAAGCACGCTCACCGCCTACAGAATGGACGGCATACAGCTTCGAGATGAGGCGGTCAGAGATCGTATTCGATCTGCTGAGGAGTTCCTCGATCCCCGTATGTGCTTCAAATGGTACAATAGAGCAGCCAGGTGTCTAATGAGTCGCAGAGGACCAGAGAGCGCGGAGTTATCAGGCCGAGATCTTGCTCATGCTCAATCGTGGGCTACGGCGGCTGACGGTGAGCATTGATGAGATCCGGCAACACAATCGAGAGATGGCCGATGGCCTGCTCAATCAGCCCTTCGACTGGTCCCAAGCATTCGATCGAGCACTCTTCAATATCGTCCAGACTCTGCGAAATCGCGCGACGCAGCAGATTGATGAAGAGTCCATGTACTACTGCGCGTATGTGGGCAGCTTCGGCGAGTATGCATGCAATCCGCGCACGCTGTCTTCACACTACCTCAATCACATGGTTTCCTTGGAAGGCATTGTCACCAAATGCTCGCTGGTGCGGCCGAAAGTGGTCAAGAGCGTGCACTGGAACGAACGAAAGTCGACATTTCACTTTCGAGAATATCGAGATCAGACTATGAGCGCAAACGGTGCGGCGAGCACGAGCGTATATCCCACAGAAGATGGAGAAGGCAATCCGCTGGTCACAGAATACGGATACTGCACGTACAGAGACCACCAGACTGTCTCCATACAAGAGATGCCCGAGCGTGCACCTGCTGGTCAGTTGCCGCGTGGCGTGGACGTGATCATGGATGACGACATGGTGGACAGAGTGAAGCCTGGTGATCGAATACAGCTCGTGGGGATATATCGATCTCTCGGAAATCGCAATGCCGGACAAGGCAGTTCGACCTTCAAGACTTTGATCCTGGCAAACAATGTGATTCTACTTTCGTCAAAGTCCGGCGGAGGCATCGCTCAGCAAGTCATTACCGATGGAGACATCAGGAATATCAACAAAATCTCGAAGCAGCGAAAAGTCTTTGATATGCTCTCGCAGTCGCTTGCACCCAGCATCTACGGGCATGACTACATCAAGAAAGCGATTCTCCTCATGCTGCTGGGTGGAATGGAGAAGAATCTCGACAACGGCACTCATCTTCGTGGAGACATCAACATTCTCATGGTTGGTGACCCTTCAACGGCAAAGTCTCAACTTTTGCGATTCGTTCTCAACACTGCGCCTTTAGCAATTGCTACGACTGGTCGTGGATCTTCCGGTGTTGGTCTTACAGCAGCTGTCACATCTGACAAGGAGACTGGCGAGAGGCGGCTGGAAGCCGGAGCTATGGTTCTCGGAGATCGTGGCGTCGTTTGCATTGATGAATTCGACAAAATGTCCGATGTCGATCGTGTGGCCATCCACGAAGTCATGGAACAACAAACCGTCACCATCGCAAAGGCTGGAATTCATACTTCCTTGAATGCGCGCTGCTCAGTCATTGCTGCTGCCAACCCGATCTATGGCCAATATGACACTCACAAGGATCCTCATAAGAATATTGCGCTGCCGGACTCACTCCTTTCGCGTTTCGATCTGCTATTCGTTGTTACAGACGATATCGAAGACATGCGAGATCGCCAGGTGTCTGAGCATGTCCTTCGCATGCACAGATATCGCCAGCCAGGTACCGAGGAGGGTGCCCCAGTCCGTGAACAGCTCAATCAGAGTCTTGGAGTTGGACTTGAGGAGGAAGGCGACAATGCCAACAAGACAACCGATCCATACGAGAAGTACGATGCGATGTTGCATACCGGTGTGACCATCACGAGGGGCCGGGGAGCAAATCAGCGGCGCGAAGTCCTCAGCATTCCCTTCATCAAGAAGTACATACAGTACGTCAAGTCAAGAATAAAGCCAGTCCTGACAAAGGGCGCCGCGGACCATATCGTCGCTGCTTACAGTGCTTTGCGTAACGACGAAATGGAAGGGAACCAGCGCAAGACTTCGCCCATGACGGCTCGTACGCTAGAGACTTTGATTCGTCTTGCCACAGCCCATGCCAAGTCACGATTGTCAAATCGTGTCGACGAGAAAGACGCCGAGGTCGCTGAAGGCATCCTTCGCTTTGCTTTGTTCAAAGAAGTTGTTGAAGACGAGCGACGGAGGCGAAAGAGAGCGAGGCACTCGCCAGAGGCCATGGACACTGATTCTGGATCTGACAGTAGCGATGACGACGATGGAGGAGACGAGGCATATCGCGGCACTAATGGCAGGAGAGCGACACGTACCCCTGGGCGAAGCACAAGAGGCACGAACGGAACCAATGGTACAAATGGTCATGCATCCGCTAGCAACGCCCAAGCCGGTGCAGAGGATGAGGAGGAAGACGATCTTTACAACTCAACCCCTGCAAGGACTCAGCGGACGAGCCAGGCGAATGGTGTCGACGGCTCACAAGCTAGTATGGCATCTTCGCTTCCCGCTTCTCAATTGCTTCAAGATGAGTCCCAGCCGACTCAAGACGAACAAGGGGAGGAGAACGAAGAGGCCGAGCCTATATCAGCGGCTCGTCTACAGTCGTTCCAGACTGCTCTCGGTCAACTCATTGACGGTCCACTATTTGCCAACGATGCCGCAGACGTTGAGCCATTGGTTGCAGCGGTCAATGCCAGACTGCGAAGCGGCGAGTCACGATTCGAGGATGATGAGGCCCAAAAGGCGCTTGAGGAGCTCAATGATCGGAATAAGATCATGTTGAGTGGAGGTATTGTGTACAAGATCTAATGTTGATTGATGACTGTTGATGGCATGGCATGGCCTGGAGTTTTGAGTTTGAGACTTGGACAGCGAAGAATTCTGGCGTTGTCGCACGGAGAACTTGATACCACGAAATGCATTTTGATATTACCACATCTCTATCCCTAATTCACACTACTCGCAGTGGTTTCCAAAATCGGATCCTCGCCCTTCAGCTGGAACTGAATCCATTCATCCACAGACGTCGGTTCTCTCTGCAACAACCATCTCAAAACATTAGGACTCCCTTTCAACCCTCTCCGATTATAAAACAAAACCAACCTCTCCGCCTCATCCCGACACAAGTCACCCCTCAAATCTCCTTCAGCAGCAAGTCTAAAGTCCTCATATCCCGCTCCAGCATAGAGGTTCGCTGTCCCGTTCTCCTTCCCAAAAAGATACCCCATGACCTTCTCCACCCCTCTTTCGAAACTCGGAGTCCTAATCTCAATCTCCTTTCCAATCGCCTTTGAAATCGCCCCCACGATATCCGCATCTGAAACCGGCATTGTCGAACATAACGGATATTCAGCAAAAGTATGTTTCTCAGGTCCTTCGATCAAAACTCTACATGCCGCAGCTGCTAAATCTCTGAGAGCAATAACAGAATTAGGAATCTCAGGTTTCCATAATTTCTCCATGATGGGATATTCTTGAGACGCGAACATTTGGACCGGATAGGCGTCCATGAAATTTGTCGGTTTGAGAATCGTCCAGGAGGATAATGGGGAGAGCATGAGGCGTTCTTCGATATAACTTTTAAGATCATGTTGGATTAGATTTCTGTGTTGAGTATTCAAGACGGAAGAGAAAACGAAGTGTTCGAAAACATTTCCTTCACGGACGGATTCTTGGATCGCGGCGTCGATCATGTTGAAACCCATTTCTTTTTCTCGGGAGTGGAAGGATGGGCCGACGTGGTAGATTGATGTGACGCCTTTCACGAGGGCGACGCATGAGGATTGGGAGGTGAGGTCTGTGGTGTAGATTTCTGCGTCTGGGTATTGGGATTTGAGGCGGTTTGCTGAGGCTTGGGAGTGGGCTGCTAGACGGAGGTTGAAGTGGCCTTTGTTGTAGAGGAGAGGGATGAGGTGGGTGCATTGTTTGCCGCTGGGACAGGTTATTGCTAGGATTGGGAGGGACATGGTTGTTTTGTGAGGAGGTTGGATGGAGGTCTGCGGTGTTGCTGCTCTTAGTGATGTAAAAGTGCTTCTTAGGTTTCCGTCAATTTTATCTCTGGGGATGGAGTAGGATTAGGATGTCTTGCACTGTGGGACACTTTGAGCTTGGTCGATACAGGCTATGCAGTAAAAATTGTGAGTCTGTTGTCCGTAGCCCTGCTTTCCTATAAATTAGGTAGATGGTGCCCTATGAAGTAGGTAGATGTTCCTCCATGACCTCAGCCTCAAGGTCCCACAATATAGCCTTTCCCAGACTAGCGCTTGGGTCGGATGTGGTATGCTTCCGTCCATCGTGTCACTTCCAGGGCGTAGGCATGTCAATCGAGACATTGAGCGTGTTTTGTGCTATCGAGGCCTCGTCGTGTTTCGTGTAGTATCTGCTTGAAAGGTGAGTGTAACAGCTGCTTTTACTTCGGCTCAGTCAAAGTGTACGTGCAACGTGTGGAACTAGAAAGCAGTACATCCAGATAGCTCATTAGTACTCATCATTTGTTTGGCGCATGAGGAGGATCACAGGTCTCGATAGTTCTGGGGAAGAACTCGGGACAGTGCGAGCAGGAACGACCCTCGCGACCTCGGGAACTGCACGTGATCTCCGTCCCGTTGTCAGACTTGCATGAATGTGTGATTTCGTGGACGAGAGGCGTAGGAGGCGAATAATGTGCAATACGACGACTTCGCGAGTGTGGCCTCTGACATCCTCGGGCTAGCATGTCAAGGTTCTCTTCAATCAAGCACACCTAGTGCTATTTTGCACTTCCATCCGGCACACGTGCAGATCATGAACATCGTTTATTGTCGAACGCTGAACTTGATGATTGGATTCTGGTCATGCTACTTTTGCGCCCCTGCAGCTGTCACAGGCCGCCAGTGCATCCATCAATGCAAAACAGCACGCCCAAAGCCATGTGCCGAGTATAGACGCCGTTCCCACCATCGTAGCACAGAAACACTGCCGCATACCACTAACCCTTCTTTTTGCTGACACCAACAGTCCTGCCGCGGCGACCGGTGGTCTTGGAGTGCTGACCACGCACACGGAGACCCCAGTAGTGGCGGAGACCACGGTGGGCACGGATCTTCTTCAGGCGCTCCAAATCATCACGGAGCTTGCTGTCCACACCGTTGGCAAGCACCTGGCCGTCCTTGCCGTCCACAATGTCGCGCTGTCTGTTAAGGAACCAGGTTGGGATCTTGTACTGGGTTGGGTTCTGGAGGATGGTGACGATACGCTCGAGTTCTTCGGAGGTAAGCTCGCCGGCGCTATTAGAATCATGTTAGTATGCATGCGATGCGTGTTGATGTGGTCGAATCGTGTTCGTCGTCCGAATGGGGATTGTATCGAGAGGCGTACCGCTTGTTAAGGTCAACATCGGCCTTCTTGCAGACCAAGTTGCTGTATCGGCGTCCGACACCCTTGATCTTGGTCATGGCGTACATGACCTTCTGCTTTCCATCAACCTGTACCGCGTCCGTTAGTCTCTATCGCGATATGGTATGCCATGTTTTCCGCCTCTCTCGTGACCAGACATTCGTCGCGGGACTGCGCAGGTTCGGGGTTACGCACGTTGGTGTTGAGGAGACGCAGGATGAACTGAAAGTTCGACTTCTCGCCGGAAACGAGCGACATCTTTGCGGTCGATGGGTGATGTCGTGGGCGTTCGAGGTGCTTGACAGCCGTGCAAAGTGCCTGCCAGCCAAAATCTCAGTGTGTTGTGGAGTGGCAGCCGCGACGGGGACAGCCGTCCTTGGCAGAGACGCTAGCACACTTTTGGACACCAGACTATACTTCTCGCTTTCTCGCTTCTCGCACCTGTCTGTCCCCTGCCTCCCTGCTCTGAAATGCTCGTATCCGCATACGGTTCGACAATTCATCAGCAACATCGAGCTCGACGCGACGCCATCACCCAGATCATTTGTGTCTGAGTTCTCACGTGCAAACGTTCGGCGATAGTGGTGAGGGGGAGTCGCCGAGTTAAATTCATAATTGTTACGCGTCCGCTACCTACACACTGGACACTACACACACAACGCTCACCTCATCGCAAAAGCATCTTAGCATGGAAGCCTCAAGACTTTTGTCTCTTCCTAAAGAGCTTCGCGTGCAGATTTGGGACGAGGCCTTCAATGTCGAGCTTGAGGACCAGGATGGATGCATTATCGTCGGGAAACCACCCAAGTGGTCAGCAACGCACTTCTCTAGCTCTCTGATCCGAGAGTGATACTGACTTTGGTTCATTAAGGCCATGGAATTGCCGACCTGAGCCATATCATCCAAGTCTGCTGCAAGTCTGCAAGCTCATACGACGCGAAGCTTTACCTATCCTCTATCGAGATAGGCCCGTTATACTACTTTTGCGATACCGCGAGAGTAGGGCCCAGATAGACCGATGGATCAATGAACTTGCAAACCATCCCTCGGTCCACAAGCATATAAAAATGATATCGATCCGCTATTTTGAGACCGCACATCGATCCACTGCCCTTCTCGTTGATTGCAAGGAGTGGGCGGTATTGAATCGGCACGAGTGGATTCATCCTATGAACAACAGGCCGCTGAGTTTACTTGCGACGCTGGAAGATACTCTCGGCCGCATAGTATTAGAACAGCGATCTAACGAAGACCAGATTGTCGATGGTATTTGTCGGCTGGTCAGTGCGATGACCTTCCCGCTGCGGAACTCGCGATTGCTCAGCTGTGAGAGCATGTCGAACGTCAGACTGCATGGATATACGGACTTTCAGCTTCGCTTCGAAGTTATCAAAATCCTATACCATCCTTCTGAATGGCCGTTGCATTGATATGTTGCTATTGGCGACTCCGATGGCGTTTGAATGCTGTGGTACATTGCTGGTACTTCCGGCCCACTCTGATATATATTTTCACGCTCCCCTAACATTAAGATGACTAGCACGGGTTCTCATTAGCGCTCCGCATTTCCTTTTCTCGAAGTACCTTGCCACCAAACATCGCCAATGGCAACCTCTCCGCACTCGACACATCACCTGGGCATTGGCCTCGACAATAAACTCCACTTCAGCTCCCGATCGGTACTAGCGTCAATATTGGCCCCGATATGCGGTGAGCAGCGTGAGCTCACCTTTGTTACACATACTCCACTGGACCGCGATGCGTCGCCATCATCAACTTCATTCTTACTCTGCCCAAATGTCAAGAAGTGGACTAATGCTTCATTTCGTTTCGACAGCCGCATGGACCGCTCACGTTTGCTAGAGCTGCCAGTTGAGCTGAGACTCGAGATCTTCGAGCATCTTCTGCAGCAGCAGGGATCATTGACCGTTGGCGGCTGCTACAGTCCTTCGTTTCTACAATTCTCCGTCCCACCGGCTATCTTTGGTGGCGACTTAAAGCTCATACAGGCTCAGCAGCCTGCTATAACACTGGTCTCTCGGCAGATACGGAACGAGACATTATCACTGTTCTATCGACAGAACCGCTTCCTATTGGCATTACACTATCGACGAGCCCGGCTCGAGGTTTCCAAGTTCCTGGATGCTGCTGAAAGAAACAAAAAGATCGGAAGTAACTTGCACAAGATCACGGTCAAGCATCGATTTGGAATTCTGGACTTTAGAGGCACGATTGACTTCGACTTGAGGACCTTTAGCATTCTGGGGCCACATTTGTGGTATAACTCGATTCCACCAATCTACATTAAAGAGATTGAGGATATTGTGAATCACGCTAGAGAAGCAGAGCGCACTGATAGCTTGGTGGTCGACACTTTGCGACGTCTTGTGGAGGTTCTTGGCGTGGCAATGTCAGAATAGAAGAAAATGGCTGACTCGGACACGTTCAAGCTGGCTTTGAGGGCATCAATCGCAAGCTTACAGTATCCTGGAGTTACAACTAAACCAGAGCCGGCACCCAGCATCGGAGCTTTCGAAGGTTCACAAGAAGCTGAGTTTGAACACACCAATGGCAAATGTCATCTCTTCGGACTGCCGAAAGAGCTGCGACTACTCATCTTCGAGCACTATTTGGATGCAGTACCGACGCTGGTCAAGCTGGAACAGTATCACTACATTTCCTCTGGCCGCAAATACTGGCAGCCAGCACTTTCGCTAACCTGCGCGCAACTTCGTGAAGAGCTTCTGCCACTCTTCTATCGTCGATGTCGCTTTCATCTCCAAGGCTTCAACGAGGATGGCGATTGCGAAGTCGAGACATTTCTCAATCGTACAGAAGGCTATGAAGCATTGCATGAGAACTTACGCATCGTTGTTTTGCTTGGTTTCATCTTGCATAGCGGGCGCTGGCTGGGCGAATTCGATCTTGGGAGCTTCAAGCTGAAAGTGGATAGACACTGGAAGCATGAGATGGAGGGTGCATATAGCGGCATGATTGAGGACTTGGAGGATGTATTTCGAAGGGCGAAAGAGACGATTGGGCCTGCGGATTCCCGTGCTGCTGTGCTTCGAGAGTTGCTTGCTGTTATGAGGGCACGAGGAGTCTTTCTGTGGTAGTCCGAGTACATGATATAATCGCGATGCACACAAGTCAAGAGAGTGAATGTGAATGTGAAGGAGCTTTTCATTGGACGAATTGTGACGGGAGCTAGCGGAAGTACGACTGTCATTCACTTTCGCTCCCCATACATCTTTTTCCCAGCAGCTCTCGCGTACCACCAAAGATGATATGACCGCCGCTAGAACTGCCATTGATCCGCTATGGCAGTGCCTGTGTCCCTCATGGACGCCTGCATCTCTTGCTCGAGCCTCGCGATTCCTGCAACGACCTCGCCGACCGATTCAGCAGCAGCGATGCTTGCGCTTCTCGGCCACCACGCGACAATCGTCCAACCAAATTCGCCTTGATGCTGCCAGTAATACAGCCCACAATACCCAGGAGATCAATTCGCGGATCCAAGGATATATTCAACCTCCCCGCAGCAAGTCGGCACCTAATAGATACACTCAGAATCTGGAGCACGATGAGACGCAATTCATCTACACTCGACTCAGAGCTGCAGCCTCGCGTGGACATGCAAAAGCGACGCGCTTCATCGCCGAATTCCTAGTTCGAGAGCGTCGGGAAAGACCGAACATCCAGATCTACAACGCGCTGATCGAATGCAATGTCAACAATGAGGATGGCGCCGCCTGGCGCGTGCTAGAGCTGCTGGACGAGATGAGCGCAGAAGGGCTGCAACCCGATGTGGGTACTTGTCATGCTGTGCTGAAGGTGGTGAGCATCCATCTTGACCACCTGCTGAGATCGGACATATTGGAATACATGGGGAAGAGGTGGTACCAGTTGACCGAGGAGGGCGAGCATGATGTCGCTGCAGGCCTCTTGCGGGATCATCTCTTTGAGCAGGCATTGCACAGGCTGGACAAAATGAGGCAAGAACAAATGCGCATAGAACCATGGCTTTACGACATGGCCATCTACATGCTATGCGAAGCGGGCGAGATAGAAGAAGCATTCAGGATAATGCGCATGCGCCACGATCTTGGCGAGCGCTTTCTGCGAAAGAGTGTGTGGACTTTCTTGCTGGACAAGGCGAGCGAATATCGACACCACGATGCGACGTCTCTGGTCTGGACGAGCCAGGTCAACCCGGGATATCTCAATCCCTCTTCGGGAATATGTATGAACGTTTTGGCAACAGCTGCGCAGGTTGGAGATGCTGCCATGGCTACCGAAGTCTTCTCACATCTTAGCAAGCGAGGAACTGCATACAAGCCAATTCATTTCGAGCTGCTCATACAAGCCTACCTCTCGGCAAATCCCCCAGATGCCAACCGTGCCATAAGCATTTTGACGATCATGCCAATGGAGAAGCTAGAACCGACCATCGCACAGACCCGATCGTTATTCTTATACCTTCGCGACAAGCCCGATCTCGTCAAAGGCGCATTTCCAACACTACGAGAGCTGCACGAACAAGGTCGCAAAATCTCAGTTGCAGTACTCAATCTCCTCATCGAATGCTTCGTCGCCCAAAAGAATCTCGACGAAGCCATGAAAACCTACAAGCTCATACACACATTCGCCCCAATGGGACAAGGAGCTCAGAAATCTTTCGCCAACATCGACACATTCAACCTCTTGCTCAAAGGTTGCCGAACTTCCAATCCTCCTGATGCCCAGCGCGCATCGTTTTTGGTCTCTGAACTTTTAGCACTACGCGTCATTCCCACAATGATCACCTATGACCGACTTATACTCGTTTTCCTTGCAGCAGGCCAGAAAGCATTACGCGACGCGAAAGAATTTTCTGAACCTACCCAGATCTCGCAGCAGCGAGCACAAGGCTTGCAAATGCTAGACTGGTCTTTCCGCCACTTTACCGATATGCAACCTCTAGGATGGATGCCTCGATTTGGTACAATTGGCGCTCTTGCTCTCGAATTAGCCAAAGTCGGCGACGACCGATGTTGGGATGTAATCCAAGCCGCTGAGGACAAAGTCGACCAAATCGATGGATACGATCAAAAAGGCAAATGGGTTAGAAAAAATGTCGAAGAGGCTTGGGAGAAGTTTCAAGATGAGAAGGATGCTGCTGCTGCAGAGAATACTGCTAGTGAGGTAGTGGCTCCTCAGAGCGCATCTGGGTGAATCAAGAACTTTTTATTAAAAGGAAACTATCATCCAAAATACATTCCTGTCGATAAGCTTGGCGGCACGTCTTCCTCTCTTGTGCCCCAAGTACTTTCACTGTCACCAAGCACCAATTCCAGCGTCCCTCCCTCCAGGAAGAAATTATGATCTATCCAATTCTTGGTATACGTCTTCCCATTCAGCTTCGCAGACTGAATATAAATCTTCTGATATGTCGGATCGAAATTGACGTTCCTGATCGTTGCGGTCTTCTTTGTCTGAGGATTCTTGATACTTATGCTCGGGAAGTAAGGTGGGATGATGAAATACACATTCTGGCCTGCGTTAGGGAAGATCCCGAGCATGCTCCAGAACACAAAGGTACCCATTGCACCACTGTCATCGTTTCCAGGGATGCCTTCGATTGTGCCGTTGAACATTGAAGGAATGTACTCGTGGGTTTTGCGAGATGAAAGCCCGGGCCGACCGGCGTAGTGGTATAAGAAAGCCACTAGAAATGCTTGTTCGTCTCCCATATACAGCACACCTGAATTGTGGAGTTTGTCGAGGCGTGCTAGATATGCGTCTCGACCGCCGAGGAGGTTAATCAAGCCTTGCATGTCGCCTGGAGTATAGAAGAGGTATAGCCAGGGCGAACCTTCGTAGGTCTCGGTTCCTGATGGGTTAAGGTAACATCCATCGAAATTGTTCAATTTGCTGCACAGCGTGGCGTTTTGGAAGGCGAAGGAACCATTTGAGAAGCGTGGTTGAGGGAAGCCAGTGAAGCCAAGGGATTCCAGGTCCGGGTTGAAGAGATTTTGCCAATTACTAGCACGCTCTGAGTACTTGATGTAATCTTCCTGACGACCTGTGGCATTCGACATCTGAGCAATGCAGAAATCGTTATAGGCATACTCGACAGTCCGCGAGATAGAGCGAGTCTTCATACCACCGCTGTCGGCATCGTGTATGGGAATGTAGCCTATGTCTTTCCAGGATCTAAGGCCGCCACGACCTTCGATGTCCCAGTTCTTCGGCTGCTCCTCAGCGTCTTTGATGAGTGCCTCGTATGCGAGAGTCCAATTCACACCGTCTAGTTTCTTCATGTAGGAGTCGACAATGACGACGTCCGCGTTCGATCCGCCCTGGGTCAAACCTTTACAGAACGACATGCGGCAGTCGGGCATCCATCCAAGATTTTTATAAATATCCAAAAGTGACCTTACCATGCGTGATTGCGATACTGTATCGACGAGCATATAGAAGGGATGTACACCTCTGAAAGTGTCCCATAAACAGTACCAAGAATCGTAATAAGGCTCTGTAGAGTTCCAGCCAAGTTGATTCTCGCCAGTGTAGTCTTGTGGGCTTAAGAACGCTCGATAGACACCACTCCAGAAGTTCCGTAGATGGCTCTTGTCGACTCCGGA
Source organism: Pseudocercospora macadamiae (assembly GCA_012978405.1). Lineage (NCBI taxonomy): Eukaryota > Fungi > Ascomycota > Dothideomycetes > Mycosphaerellales > Mycosphaerellaceae > Pseudocercospora > Pseudocercospora macadamiae. The sequence goes on from WRNY01000054.1 coordinate 88,703, forward strand.
TGAGTCGATTTTGATGGGCGTAAACTTCTCCCTCCATGCATTCTGTGCTTGTTCGAAAACACGATTGAAACTCCAATCACCAATTTCTCGCTCAGCATTCTCGCAAGCACGTTCGATGCTAAGCCATGATAGTCCAACTCTGACATAGATGTGATCTGTATTGCTTACATTCGAGAGCCGCATGTAAACACCTTGTCTAGGCGCATAATACTGATTTATGAAGCCGGAAGTTGATGTGTTTGTATACTCGGGGTACGCAGTTGCGTTGAAGATGCCATAGTCCTGAAGGTTGCCACCCGCCATGTCGAGACATTGGTAGCTATGATACGTGCCCTGTCCAAAGGAAGGATTGAATTCTCCTTCAGCGGTGATTCTCCCTAGTCGAGGATCGATGGCCATGGATCGCGGTCCAATTGATGCTGGAAGATCAGAACCATCCATCATGATGACTGGGTTCGTCGTGTTCGTCGTTTCGTTGAATGAGAACCTGAATATCGATGTCCTTTCTGCAGCGGTCATCTCGGCGCGAATACCATTCTCAAGTGTGATGGTAAAATATCCTGGAGTCGCGTACACGGACGATGGGTCGTACATCGTCCGTCTGGGTGACTTATCCATGTCACAGGCTGTGATATTCGAACACGAGGGCTGTAGGAAGATCGGAAAGTTTCCCATGCTTGGACTTCCTCCTGTGCCGGAATCGTGTAGTGAAGAGAAACCAGAGACTGGAGAGCCGTCGAACGCGAATCCTCCCATTTTGTCACTGCCAGTCACGTCCGCCACTGGCTTGGCCATCCCAAATGGCAGTGTCGCTCCAGCGAAGACATGGCCTCCAGGACCTGTCCCTATGAGTGGATTGATGTGCTGTAGTACATCTTCCGCTACGGGTTCTGTAAGGCCGTTATGAATCCAGAACCCAATGATTACTATCAATAACATTATGCTGGTGATGGTGGCCCATGCGAATGGCTCCAAAAGTATGCTTTTTCTTCCAGAGCTTCGATTTCCAATGTATGCACGTAGCTGCGGGAAGGCCTGCCCGGAGTCTACAGGCTTGCTGTGACTGCCTCCATTACCGAGCTTTCCATTGCCTTGCCCGTCGCCGCTTTCCAAGCTGAAGTCGTTCTCCTCTGGCGCCTCTCCGCCCTCCAGACGCTTGTAAGACTGCCATCTCGACATGTCGTGCACACATCGACCACGACCCCATATGAAATCGAAATGAGAAAGGGATAAGAAAAGCTAGTGTAGCATGCTTTGTTGCAGAGACGTCTCACTTACCAGAAGCTCCATGGTCACGATGGTCCGAGGGTGGTTCAAGTTACTGCCAAGAAATACTCCTTAGAAAGTGTGGCTACCATCGCTTATTCGTCTGTTTCGAGTGGTGGCTTTAGGATCAACCGAGGAATGATCGACACTGTTGACATCGCAATTGTTTGCTGGATTAGCATTCGGGCCACTGTTCGAGATGTCACGGAGACCGTCACACCAAGGAGTTGAACACGAGATGTTTGGTCTCGTATTGTGATGCCTTGCCTGAGCTGTGAACCCGAAGATGCTGTCATGATTTACGAAAAGTTGAAGGTCTGGAGACGTTCCAGATCTGCATCGATCTTTCCAGGATCTGGCGGTCCGATCCTCCTTGCTTCCGCTCTTCGATGGGCGTCATCATCCTTGGCGGATTGCAGACAGTCGACATCTCCAGTTTCCTCTAGAATTGTTGACGAGCAGTACTCGGCGTCTAGGAATGTCAGACGAAGTTGGTGCTGGCCTAAGATTCCGCTTGGTCAGCATGAAGAAATGGCGAAATGGACTTTGCTGCTTCGAACACCCATAGCCATATGAGGTTGCCGTATGCACATGGGCCCTGGCAGCCGTTTGAGGACATCCATTAGCCTACCACTGCAACGTCTGGTCTCTTGCAGGGTGACTAGGTACTAGCAGCGACGCCGAAGAAGTCTGAGCAGGGCCATCATCCTTCAAAGGCATTGAGTTCGGCCTTCCAGAGGCGCCCGCCTCACAGACACGAATCAAAATGGCTGCATTTGACAAGATTTGAATTTTCCCGGCCACGAAGGAACGGAAGTGCTGCAATCCATGCCGGCCTGGTGCAGGGCTTTGAGCGGACCTTTCTCCGCTGCACCACAAGGCAGAACCTGTACAGGCGTGTGCTGGCGGTAGTATAAGAGCATCTACCCGCCGAACGAAGTCGGAGAACAGTGCATTAACAATGAGATCACTCACAGGTTCCTCAGTGTCACTGCCATTACACCAAGACCGCTCAGTGGAACTTTTCTCACGATATTCTTGGAGATATTAGTAGCATGACAGCACGATGTTCCATCCACTAGTACGAACAAGGTCCTGATGGCCGGTCATCATGAAGAATACTCGAGCAATGGTGTCGTGGACCTCAACTTGTTCGTGGACTTTCCAGGTGCATGGCCACGTGCCTGCACTTCAGCTAGTCCAACGGCCATGCATCCTCGCCTGTCACACATATCGCAGCTTGACTCCGACTTAGGATACGGACTCGGCTCATGACCAAAATCACCAACTTTCAACACGATGCGCGCAGACGGTGTCAGTGTCCGGCTCAGGGCTGTGGACAAGAGTCCGATACAAGAACATCAAGACACCAGAAGCTGGGCCTCCTGGATCTCGTTTGCTTCCGGACATCCCTTTCAAGTTTCCGTGACGGTACACACCGACTTTGATTGGAAGGACGCAAACCACCTACTGGTCTCAGTCGCCTTCGATGGATTGTCCTCCGACCCGTCAGTATGCATAGAGTATGTGGCAAGAAGAATCGAGAAGGCAGAGATTGTCTCAGAAATGGAGTACACATTCGATAGGTGGCAGCAAAACATCGGCGGCTTAATGCACTGGGTGGCATTCCGAATGCCAATCGCCTGTCGTGAGTGGTTTCTAAATTCATCGCCGTCAATATGCTAATGCATGTTAGTCTTTGCTGGTGGAGTTGACAGTTTCGAAACCGAGCGAGCCCGCATCCGTATTTCACTCACTCGAGGCAGAGACGACCAGTATCAAGCCGCTTCGACAGAGTCGGCTAACTCAAGCCAAGCAAAGAGTCACGATGCTCTTACATTCACGTTCACCAACGCAAGGTTGATCCCAAACCAACCATGCCTATGGGCCTTGCCACCTATGGCGTACACAAGTGGCTGCGGGGATTACAACCGTGCGAAAGACCTCCGACTGCCAGTCTCCAGAAGCAAAGTCGAAGTCATTGATCTTGGCGACGAAGACGATAAAGAGAAGCCCCAGGTCAAGCCTCAGCTTATCTCATCGGAGCAGAGCGAGCTCAAGACCACGACTTTAAGCAAATCGACACCATCGGACGTGACCACTTTCCCACCAACAGTCTTGCAGCCAGAAGGTCTCAAGGAGAGGAACCGTGTGAGGCTGATGCTTGAGTTGGAGAGAGTGGAGCTTCAGAAGAAAGAACTGGCCATCAGGAAGCAGCTCCTGGATCTTGACGATTGAGCAGCCGATTCTTCTTGATCTGGAGTCCGAGAAAAAGAGAGCATCAATTGTGAGCATTCAGCAGCGTGGAGTCAAGGACATGGCATGGTAGATTCAGGCCAGCTGAAGGATTTAACAGCCTTCTACACTGGTCGAACGACTTAATCGGCATTCAGTTTTTCCACCACAACGTAGGACGAAGGATACTGAAGGCTGGCGAATAGCCCAAGATTCCTTGCGTGCTCTCTCTAAGAAATGCCAGTATTAAAGTTTCATATGCTCTTCTCGTTGATGTGGAAGCAGAGTTCTATTCTTCCAGTGGCAAAAGAACTGCAACATATTGAATATGAACTCCTTCTGTGATACCTGGGTACTGCCGGACCATGACGGAAGCCACACAAGAGGTCAAAGCCGTCCTGGCCCAGCCATCATGCATTCACAAATCAAAATAAGAACAAGGTGAGCTGCATTTCTCAACACTACGGGGGTATTCAGATAATAGACATTACCAGCAGCTCATAACAGATGCAATAAAAATCAAGGGTATCCGCGCGAATCCACCACCGCCATCGCTCATCATGCAAATTCTTTCCATGAATCGTTCGCGTCACAGTCTTGTCATGCTAGTTCATGCTCATGCAGCAGTCTCGGTGGCAGCTGGTGCAGCTGGCGCTGGCTCTGCAGCCTTCACCTCTTCCTTCTTGGCCGGCTCTTCGGTCTTCTTGTCCTTCTTCCAGAACATGAGCTTCTTCATCATGTCGGCAGACATGCTCTTCCTCTTTTCCTTCAGAGTGGTCTTCTTCTCCTCTGTCTTGGGAGCTTCGGCCTTGGGAGCAGCAGGCTCCTCGGTAACTGGAGCTGCCGCTGGAGCTGGGGTAGCGGCTGATAAGGCATATCATGTCAGTCATGTCTACAGCAGAGTCATAAGAAAAGTCATACCTTCTGGCTCGGCGACAGGCTCAGCAGCTGGCTTATCAGCTTCAACCACAGGTGTCTCAACGACAGGCGCAACCTCGACTGGTGCTAGAATTCCACTCATGTCAGACTGGCACGCGAGCAAATTCCAGATACAGAAATTTCCATACCTGGGGTAGCGGCCACTGGCTCCTCGACCTTTGCGTCCGACATGATGATAATCTTCCTGATATGAAAGGATGGATGGATGTGAAGCTGGAAAGGTACGTTTGCGGAAGAAGTTGATGATGAGAACAAGGAAAATCTATTCTGAGGTACTTGCGACGCTGTACGACCTCCTTATCAAGCGGACATGCCTGGGGCCATGTGACTGTGCTCGATTACTTTATTGGGTGGCAGCAATGACGATGAACTTTGACGTAGCTCTGCGTGGTTGTCGACAAGGTATCGACCAGGCTAACACCGGTGCCCGTCGATCTCGCTGATGACACTGCATGTGACGGCGGTCACGCAGAGAGGTTTTTCGCGTCGGGTGACAGGGCTATGGCTTATCTGGACGAGAAGCGAAATGATACCGAAAGAAGCTCGCAGGATGTGCGGTAGGAGTACTGATTCCTCTGCGCCGTGGCAGAGGAAGGTTGAGCCGAGCGCGAAAGAGAGAAGTCGGTGTAGAGTTTTGACACGGCCCGAGCTTGGCCTATTTGACATGGGTCCGAAGCTAATAGATATCGCTTCTTCATGCGTGCTTTTCTCGTATATACCAGCACACTATCGGAGCTTGATGATTGCCAAAACTTCCTCTCCAAGAGTTCGCAGCTACTCTAATCCTAAATCAAGATTGGCAAGAAGCCAAGATGATTGCCAAGCGAAATAGGCAAACTCATCTCTGCTCACTCCGCGCTCAATCATGAGCACCAATGCTTATAACCTTCTCTTTTATCCCCAAATGCTGCATTCAATCCAATATGTAAGAGCCCGCGCTGAAGCTCTTTATTGCATATACCAGTGCAGCCAACTGTCTGGAAATGATGCGAGGATACTCCGAGCTGGGTTCGCATCATTCCCTTTCGGAGTCCTACTCGTCAAGCTCATCGAGCTGTTTGAGCAGCTCAAGTTCCTCCTTTTCGATCCTCAGCTCCTCCTTCTCGATCCTCAGTAGTTCCAATCCACGGATCAGCTTGGCTCTCTTCGAACTTGGCCGACCGATGCCCGATCCAACGCCCTGCGGTGAGTTCGGAGACTCTTGAGCTGGCGTACGCGGCGTTTGAGACTTTTCAGGCTTGAAGTGTGGAATGATCTCCTCATCATCTTCATCACAGTCGGCCAGCTTACGCTTTATAGCCGAGGACGTCTCTAAATGAGCCTTGTTGCTGAGCGTACTGGATGGCTCACGAAGGTTCTTTGAGACGCGTGGTTTCTGCTTGTTGCTGCTCGGTGGTGTCTGCAACCGAAGCGTTGACTCATCAAGGTCGTGGCCGGGTCTGGAATTCTCGCCGTACAGGTTGTCAAAGATTTCGAATTGACCCAGCTGCTGGTGGATCTGGTTGCGGGCGCGGAGGCTTCTTCTCTGCTTATGGGTGCTCTTGATCGGCGAACCATCGTCCGTGATCATGATGTTCGTGCGTGATACGACATCTTCGTTTTCCTCCTCATCCTCGAGTTCCTCATCTTCATCTACCTCCTCCTCAGGTTCCGAGTCAGAGATATCGATTTCATCATCGTTGGTCACTGAGCCGTCCTCACTGTCACTGGCCTCCTCGATGTCTGTCTCGTCGCTGAACTCGTAGATGCCCGCCGTGCTTTGATCGATCTCCTTGGCTTGCAGATTCCGAAACTCGAAGACGTAAGGTTCGGAGAACTTGGTTGGCAAAAAGTGGAACCAGTCCAGGCGTATAGGATACGCTGAATTTCCATAGTCGACCCTTTGTGCGTTTAGCGGAATGAGATACACAACACACTCAGGGGAAAACTTACAGTGAGTTCATGCTCGGTTCAACGTTAGTACGATCACCGTAGAAGCTTTGCGATCGTTCTCGAGCCGCTATGGGCAAATCGACGTGACCACGCTGGATGTGGACAGAAATGCAACCGCGGCCGGCCATGTACACTTTGCTCTTCAGCCAATCATCATTGGCATGTTCTGGGTGCTCTGGTTACACGTCAGTCTTGATTCGCTTCGAGAGGTGAGATAGTGACTTACCTGCTGGTGCAGGTATTCTGTAGGGGATGAACCTAGTAGCATGGTTCTTGTCCCAGGTGATGGTCTGATTGAAGACGTACTCGGAACGGTCACCAGCCGACTCGAGCGGAATCCACCAGACCTGCGCAAGATCCGTGCCTTGCTCCTCGTAGTGATCTGGATGATATCCGATGACCACACTGATCCCGCTCGCTTTGTGTAGCTGGAATTTGGAATCGACTTTGACCCTGACTTCGAATTTCGAGCCGGTCTTCAAGGTGAAGCCACGACTACCAATGGTGCGGTGTAGGTAGTGTATCTTCTTGCAGTATTGGTTGTCATACTCAGGCACAGCACGGCCACTGAAGCGGAGGGACACAGCAATACCGTCCAAATGGCGCATGGTGGACGACTTTCAAGCGGTGCGGTGCGATGTCGGTGTAAGGTGGGTGTTTGAATGAAGAGCCTGTACAGGCTTATGAGCTTTCTGTTGCTCGCTCATTGTGACCGTTCGTTGGAGCTAATGTTTCATGTTGCAAGTGAAATGCACAATGGCGGTGGAAAATGCTTGCAATTGAGCCAATGAGCTGTCTGCCTCACTTCAGTCTTCATGCAACAATTACAAGTGACGGACTCTGGACGCATTTGTGCAGACGAAAGTGAGTCTGGTTGAAAGTTCGGGGGGCGAGTTCCTTGCGGTGGAAGGAGGAGTTGAGCTGGTTTCGTAGACTATACATCCATGCATGCCGGCGTAGTCTATATACAAAAGTAGCGATGCAATTCAAGTTTTGGGATATCGAATCTTACTACAGTCGAGCTGGCTTAATCTCTATGCCTAGCTCCAAACGCTTGCGCTATACGCGGCAGCCTTTCTACGTCGCCAACTTGCGCCCGAACGCCGAATATGCTTTTTTCCGTGTGCTTCTACATGATCTTGTTGAAAGCTGGGATCAGCGTTTGTGCCAGCCAGAATGAGAAAGTGAGCTTTGGCCCGGTCATCAAAAGCTTGGGCACCAGACCCTTGAAGAAAGCGGTGAAGCCTTCGTATCGTGCCATCTCTCCAATGATTTTGATGCCTGACTTCTTCACTTCGAAGTTCTGGTTCTGTATGCGGGTCTTGATGACATCGAGAGGTGCGGAGACGATGAGCGATGCGCTTGAACCGGCGATGGATGCGACGAAGTTCTGGCCCCAGGTGGCCTTGTTGTAGTCCTCCAGCGCGAAGAGGTACTGCTTAGCAGCGGCGGAGCCTCCGAAGAGTGCGAACGATCCAGGAGCGTTTCGCGCGGCGGTCCATCCCCAGCCTCGGTATAATCCAAAGCCCTCATCTGCTACAATCCGCATTACACCACGGCCACGGAATGCCTCTGGGTTTGTCTGTCTCTTGATTTTGAGCACGTCCAATGGCAGCAGCACGATTTCACCAATGCCAATGAGCGAGCCAGCAGTCGCGTGCATTATCGCCTTGCCATTGCCCCTGCCGAATGTGGCGTCGAATTGTGCTCCGTGGTGTTCTGATAGGTAGTCTCGTACGAAGGGCTGACCACCGTACTTGTATACTCGCTGCAGCACCTTGTATGCTGCCGCATATCCCAGACCAGGGAAGAGGGTGAAGAATCGCTTGACGGCGGGTTCGGAGGCGTGTTTCTTGAAGATGACTTGGTTGAGATGGCTGGCTCCTTCGATCTTGCCCTGGTTGGACATCAATCGCTTCGCTATCGTATCGACGGGGTGGAATATGATGAGCTCGGCAATACCAGCGGAGCCTGAGGCACACGATCAGCTGAAAGGTCAATGCAAAGTGAATGCTGCGAGTCCGTACCGGCTCCGACAATTCGAGCTGCTGTCGACTCCCGCTCCGTCTTGGATGCGCCTCCCATTGGGGGCGACATGGCTGTTGGTTTGAGGATGTGATTTGGCTAGACCTATTACTGCTTCTTCCCTCGAGAACTACAGCGCCTGCGAAAACGAATGGTATGTGAAGACGGAAAAAACCTTTCAAGGTGCGTGTTCTTCATGCATGCATACAAGCAAAAAGTTCCCAGGATTGCGCCAACTCCACAGCTCGAACATCCCTGTCAGTTCACGCACGGGTCCAGACGCAGTCCATCCGCGCTAGACTTCACATTAAGGTATGTACCCTCGGGTTCTGTGTAACAATCCATCCCACATATATCAGATTTGATCAAGGGCAAGTTCTTTCACGCTCGACATTTGCGGTATTCCTTGCGCTGCACGGCGAGCGGAAGTTCCTGAAGAGTACCATGTCGTCGATCTCAGACAGAGTTTCCGTTTCAGCCGTCGGACCTCCCTCGAAGAGCGCGCCCCGACAATCAGGGCCTATGAGTGAGCTCTTTTGCTGACATCGTTTTCAAGATTCGTGTGGTATAAAAGTGGCATAAATGGTCTGCTGTCCTCAGCTCATTCCGTTTTCCGGATGCTATTGCTGCTGCTCCTACTTAAACAGCATCTAGACTTCATACCCTTCGGAACACAACACTCTTCTTTAAAATATATCGATCATGTCTCGCTTTCCCCCAACACCTACTTCACAACTGCCAGAAGATCTCAAGCCATACGGCGCGCACCATGACAACAACATTCCAAAAGCATTCGGTGGAAATGGAGATATCATTACCTACCAAGACTCCAATGGCGCTTTTGTTGGACCCTGGCCCATACTGATCGCCTCTAAAGACGTTGGACTGGCTTTCGGCAACATGTTCACTAAATTCCCTGAACTTAGCTCCTCATTTCCAGACGATGCTAAGGAGACTGTAATCCTTGTTGTTGGGGCCAAGTTCCAGTGCGTGTTTGAGCGCTACGCCCATCGCCGCATAGCTGTCAAGACCGCCGGACTTTCCAAGGAGCAAGTTGCCGACCTAGCTGAGGGACGAAAACCGAAGGGACTCAGCGAGAAGGCCGCAACAGCATTCGATGTGGCTTATCATTTGGCCTATACAGGTGGACCACTCCCGGATAATTTGTGGAACGAGAGCGTGAAGACTTTTGGCAAGGATGGCACTCTGCATATGGCACACTATATCGGCATATATGCTTACGTTTCAGTGCTTCTTAATGTGGCTGATGTGCCCGTGCCAGAGGGAGAAAAGATGGAAGACGACTCTTGAGAAGAGAAAGTGAATCTAAGAGTCTTAGATCGGTAAACAAATAAGCTTGGTTATCTTGATGGCACCGGCCCAATGTATGCTTGACCTCTCATCTTCACCTTGACCAGTACGGGAGTCCGCAGATCCGAGTCTCCATGACTGACGACCTTGATCGGCTCATCTTTGTTGACGAATTCGAAATCGTAGCATCGAAGGAGGGTCGTCGTCATCTTGAGAATGTTCGCGATTGCCAGATTCTGTCTAATGATGGCATATGGTATCAGCATGATGAAACGACCAAGCTTTACTTCGATTCGCCACTTACCCTACACAGGCTCTTTTGCCCACTGAGAAAGGCACCACGAGATGCGAAAGCCCTTTTGCTCGATCGTCGTACCACCTGGTCGGATCGAAGACATCGTGATCACTTCCCCAGATGGCTTCATTATGATGAAAAGCATGAATGTTCATCGATGCTTGCGTCTGTGCACTTCGTCAGCGAGATTCCTTTCAGTTATTACCAATTCACTTACACCACCAGGAATCTCCAACCCAGCAATCGTTCTCCCACCCTCAGGAACCGTCCTCGGCATATTAAACGTCCCTACAGGATTATTCCGATGCGTCTCTCTAATACAAGCATTAACAAAATCCAACTTCTCCTCCAAACCCGAAATGCCATAACAAGCCTGATCAGACCTCAACTCCGGTAACCTTTCATCCACCTCCTCCACACACCTCCTCAAAACCTCCTCATTCCTCCCCAAATTCGCAAACAATATATGCAGCGTATTCCCCGTCGTATGCGTCCCTCCCACAACCAAAGTAATAGCCTCAGCCAAAATCTGGCCGTGCGTCAACTGTCCTCCACTCGCAGCAACAATCTTCCCCAAAATATCATCTCTTCCATCTCCAAGATTCTGACTCCTTCTCTTAATCCCCTCACTAGCCAACCTCACAATCACATTCCTCCCCTCCAATAACTCCATCATCTCCGCACTAGGCGGTAAATGCCCCCTCAACCATTCCAAAAACGGAGCTAACCAAGGAACACAACCCGCAACACAACTAGCCCAAAGCGCTTCACTCACTCTTGGAATCTTCTTAGGATCTTCATCAATTTGATTCCCAAATGGATTACTAAATGCCAGATCCCCCAAAATATCAACGATGGTATAAGTGATATATTTCCTCAAATCAAACACTTCTCCTCGTTTTGCGAATCTATCTAATTGGGTTCGAAGTATCGCATATCTGCTATCGATAATTTCTTCGTATCCTTTGATCGCAGCAGGAGAGAAGTTGGAGCCGAACATACGTTTTCTTTTGGCGTGGCGGAGTTCGTCGCGTTCGGAGAACAAGCCGGGATTGCGTTGGTCGAAACCGAGATAGAATGAGCCTTTTTGCCAGCCGCGTTTGTAGATGTCTTCTAGGGCTTGGGGTTGATTGAAGTGCAGATCGTTGGGACCGATGCGGACGACGTCGCCATACTTCTGGTGCAGGAGGAGCATTTGTTCTGGGACTTGGTCGGTCCACTATATAAGTGGGTAAGCATGAGTTTCTCAGGAGTCGTTTGACGGGAAGAAGACCTACCGTGGCCCAGAATTTGTAGAAATTTGTGAGGGAGCATATTAGTGGGCCAGGATACTTTGCGAGGGGATGGAGGTAGCGGAAGTAGATGATGTAGGATGTAGCAGAGAGTGCTATCAAGAATATGAAAAGCGCTAGAGGTCGCTCGAGCAATAGCTTGGTGGTGTCCTGAGTTGTAGAGACCACCATGGTGACGAAGCTATTCGAGCTGACAGAGTAAACACCACCAGAAACCAAGAGTAGCCACCCACCACTAATAAGTGTCAACCTGTGTGAGCAGCTCCATGTGAGTAAATGAATAATCTGCTTCAGCTTCAGCCCTTCTTGCTGGAGACCTACAGCGAGAAATAGGGTTAGCATAGCTATTGCCTCTTCGGGCCGCAATGAACTAGCGCAATGAGGGCGAATACAGTCAGCGAAGGATCGCGTACCGGCTTTTTAAGACCGCGCTGAGAAAGCATTGATTGAGCCTGGAGCTGGGTCGCATCGCCCCTCTGTCTGTCGCGAAATATCACTGTACGTAGAATATGATACTTGTGTCACTCAAGACCGAGAGGATAACCTAAATGCCAAGGATGGCCTGGGTGGAAACAATGACTCTGATACAATTCCTGTCGTTTGTGGTCTTATTCATCCTTGGGTATATCCAGTAAAACGCCTGCGCTATAACGCTGCAATATCTCTCCACGAGATTGGGAATCGGGCGTGTTCAATGAGTACAACATTGCTACTCGGATGCATCCGCGAACATCACGAGGCACCTGGTGTCTGCACAGCATTCGCACTGCTCGGTGTTGTCGGGCTCGCAAGGGAGCCGCTCGCTTTACTCTTCCTCCGTTTGACCTTGTCACCTGACTTGCTGGCTCTACGCTCGTCCTTTCCGCTCTTGGCGTCTTTGCCAGGTTCCTTGACTTTCGTCTTGAATGCATCAGACCCGGTTGGCTCCGCTTTTGGCGATGTTGCCCTCGAGGTAGATGCGGACTCCTTCTCTGCCCGTGCCTTGGCAAGCGCCGCTTCCTCATCTGCTCTGCGCTTCTTAATTGCAGCATGGGATGAGGTAAACTTGAAACTTCCAGGCTCACCAGTGAGAGGATTCTCGTCGGTGAAGTCATCTCCATAGAGTATGGCCATTCGTAGGGAGTCTGCTAAAAGACGAGTCTCTTCGTAGTTCGATGCAGTGGTCGAGCTGGTGATCTGCGAGGCAGGCTGGACGGAACCAGAACGATGGGATTGCGTGTCCATTCCCGGTACAACACTGCCTTCACGAGAGCGTGCTGGACTACCTGCGACAGACCCGGATGTAGTTGCTTTTGTGGTCTGGCTTTGAGGAAGATAGCTGTGGCCCAGAGCTGGATCGTAGCGCGGCAAGTCTTGAATGGCGTCAGCCATCTTATTGAGACTGCTAGCGGCTGAGAGGAGACGATTGCTGACGAGGTCGAAGACATTCGGTGCTTGATAGACATTCATGCCAATGATATAATAGGTCCCCAAGATTGTGAGTTCCCATTTGCCTTCAACAATGACACCCGCTGGACGCGAAGCCAAGTCGCCTGTGGGCTTTCGTCTGTCCTGCTTGCGAATGACCCAGACTCCTGTCTTCGTCCCTTGGGCAGCCAACTGCTTGTCGGCCATCAGCTGCGGCTCTCCTACAATCATGTACTCCAGGCCCGCCTTGTCCCGTAGATAGTCTTCGATTGCTTTGCGGCTGTTGCACATGTGGTACATTTCCCAGTTCTCACGTCCCTGTGTGAACAACATGCCATTCTTGCTAGTCCAGTCAAAGTATGGCGACTCGGCCATGTAGCGATGGATCATATTCTCATCCATTGGCTGCCCTCCCATCTGATTCACCCACCAAACCACGAGTTCCTCTTTGTTGTGCATCCGCTCGTCGAGCGGTATCGCCGCGTTCGCCATGATTGTAGTCGTGGTCGAGTATCACAGCGAGAGAGCGGAAGACGCGTATCGAGGTTGAGATCTCAGGCCAGCTGAGCATTGGAAGCGACGGTCGGCGGATGGGTTGTTCTTGCTTTGTTGATGTTGCCGTTCACATGAAAATAGTGCCCGCGTCGTAGCTTCACGTCGACAGCTCCACTTTTCCATGATGCGCCCGTTGCCGAAAGTCAATTCGCGCCCACCTTGTCTGCCGGCCAACACCTGCATACATGGCGCTTTCTGCCATTCGCTATGCCGGTGACACTTTCGGCCTGCAGCTGCTCGTCTCATCCGTGACACTGCAATCCAGTGGTGAATAATCTGGCACAGCTACAGTAGCCGCCGTTTTGCGATAGTCCAGCAATTGGCCCGAGGCACACGCGCGAGCTGCGAGGTCCACCCGCGCCATCGGAGTCCAAGACACCCCATCCTTCGCTATGTCTACCGCCGAGTCGAAGCTCCCACGCATTCCCAAGTTCCCTACTCACAATGCTCCTCGCGTCTGGTTCCTGACCTGCGCAAACAGTCCCATTGGAATCTCACTATGTAGACACTTGCTGGCCCATGGCGATTACGTGACGGCAGGAGTGCAGCCTGTTGAGTTCGAGCGAGAGGAGGAAAGGAGTCGAGACTTCAAGGAATTTCTGGAAGAGCTGAGTGCTCCTCCAGCATCACGGGATGATGGTGATGATGGTGCAGACCGAGAAGGGCTGAGTGAGAAGGACCGAGAGAAGCAGGAGAAAGAAGAAAGGGAGAGGGAGCTGTGGAAAAGCCGGCTACGCGTGGTTGCGCTCAATGTCAAGATCATGGGTCAGTGTCAATCGGCCGTCGCTGAAGCTGTGAGATGCTTTGGACGAGTTGACATCTTGTTCTGTTGCCACTCTGAAGTCGTCGTGGGGACTGTAGAGGAGCTTTCGCAGAGTCCCAGGACACTCAGCCTCGTCAAGGATCAATTCGAAACCAACTTCTTTGGCCCAGTCAACGCCATCAAAGCTACATTACCAATCTTCCGCCAGAAGAAGAACGGCCATATTGTCCTCATGACTGCTGTGACGGGGCACCTTGGCACACCTGGACTGAGCATGTATTGCGCCAGTCAGTGGGCTATCGAAGGGTACTGCGACAGTCTGGCATACGAGATCGCTCCATTCAACATCAAGATGACCATCGTTCAGCCGAACATGGAAGTGAATGTACTGACTCATCGCATCACCTCTGCTCCTCCCATGGCCTGCTATGCAGACGAGAGCAATCCTGCGCCTCTATCCCGGAACATTCTCTCGTCTTTGCTGGATAGGATTGACGGAGCTGCAGAGCCAACAACTGGAGATCAGCTACATTCAAGTGAGGTCACGAGTTTATATCCACCTCTGAGTAAAGGTATGAAGGAGCGACTGGTCGCAGAAACTGTCCATGCAATCGCAGCTATTGGAGGCCACGACAACCCGCCCGCACGTCACATTGTAGGCCTTGAAGGAGTCACTACTGTCAAAGAAAAGCTGAAGACCGTCAGTGAAGAACTGGAGGAATTTGTCGAATGCAGTAGTGCAGCCGATATCGAACGACATGAGGAAATCCTGACACCGAGCCAGTCCATTGCGATGCCAGGATAAGTGGATATCGGAGGCATTGTTGACTGAACTATCGGGTGCTGGATGCCAGGATGGCGCCCCCAACCGCGTCGACTTCTCTCGTTGACACGCTCAACCATTCAAAGCCTTGTCGTTTATCGATCATCCTACAGCGCGTGATGGATGGTCTCGGCGATCAGGCGGCGAATAATGCTAATTGTGTATGCGACATCAGTACTTCGAACCTCGAACTTGCTACGCTGAGGAAGCTGAAACTCAATCTGCACGGAAGTCGTCAGGTGCGGGGCGGGGATTCTCCACCTCCAAAGTTCACACCAGCGGCTCTGAAGTCGTCCAATCCTTCGTCCAGGTTCCTGACGACTAGAACTACTAGAACTACTGGTGGCACGAGGCACACACGAGCTCTCTGCAAGTTCCAATGTTTCACCACCGACGAGCAACGTCATCGCCAACCACAGTATCCCCATCATAGCACATCGAACGCACCCATTATGAGGCTGCAACAGCAGTGATATGCTACGCAAGAGCTACGCGAGAGAAGGGCCGAATAGCAGAGGCGCAACTCTCGCGCGCGCAAGAGATGGCTGCGGCGGAGACACAGGACTCGCAGCTGCCGCCACCGACATCTGACCCGGCCGCGACTGCAAATGGCGGTGCGAGCGGCGGTGCTGGCAGTAATGCGCCGTCCAAACAGCTCAAGCGAGCATGCGATTGCTGTCGCAAGCGTAAGGTGAAATGTGATGGCCAAGATCCATGTACACCTTGCAAGAAGGCCAGCATCAGATGCGCCTACCTGCAGCCGCCAAAGAAGAAGGGACCGAAAGGCTTGCGTAGTGCTCGAGTCTTGCATGCTCTCCGGCGGATAGACGACACTGCTTCTGGAGGCAGCCCGACAAGTCCGCAAAGTCCAAATCAGCCGTTCGGGAGCAGCTGGGGTTGGGGTCAGAATGGCTCTGTCCCTCCCGGAGCAGCTTCCTACTCCTCGGAGCCAGCATATGTCCAGCAAACGAGCGTTCCGCCGGACCAACAGCCCTACTATCAACCAATGCCGCCGCCGCCGCAACAGCACGCTCACCCGCAGTATCGACCGCAACCGGCACATGTGCCGCAGCGTAGCTGGACTCAGTCTACACAGGCCGAGTCAGTCTCTGGAAGCGAAGGAGGACCGCAAGTCATGTCACCATCATCTACCGAGATGTACGGCCAGCGAATGCTGTCTCCCGAGACATTTCCGCCTTATGTGCAACTATTCTTTAATCACATGTTCGCCATCATGCCGGTGATCGAACGGTCTCAGTTCCTGGACCCAAGCCTTTATTCCAGCCATCGCGCCATGAGCCCAGAACTGTATGCTTTCTTGTGCACACTCTGTGCCGCAACCATAATACAGCTAGATGACTCCATCCCTACTCCGCCCAGGCTACATCCCACGAGACCGACTGATACCATATTCATCGAAGAATGCTTGCGAGAGCGAAAGACATACGATTACGTTGAGCATGTTTCCACTATGAATGTTATGACTTCTTTCTTTCTTTTTGCATTTTATGGCAATCATGAACACCATGATCGCGCCTGGTTCTATCTACAAGAGAGCATCACAATTAGCGAAAATCTAAACATGGACGATGAGGATTCGTACGAGAAGCTGGATCCTGTCGAGGCGCAGTGGCGGAGAAGACTGTACTGGCTGCTATTCATTACAGAAAGAGCGTATGCCGTGCAAAGACGAAAGCACACCAGACTACACGCCATGACAGTGGCCCTACCTGCCGTATTCGAAAGCGAGGACCCCCAGCTCCTGACTGGTTTCGTTAATCTCGCAAACCTTTTCAGCGCTGTGGATGACTCCTTCGTTAGTGCTTGGCGTGGTTCTAGGAGAGCCAGCTTGTGTGATGAGGCTTGGCTGGTAAAGACGCAGAAACAGCTAGACGCAACAGCCAACTCGACAGGGCTGGGCGAGCTGACAGAGACGCAACATCTTGACATCAGCGTGACAAGAGAATGGCTTCATGTCCTGGCCTGGCAGATGGGCGTGAGCAACGGGCTGATTTGGGGCCAGGGTGAAGGCGGCATGCGGCTCGACTATCCAGTTGAGCTGGCACGGAAGGTAGTCGAGATCACTTCCAGTGCGAGCGCTCTGGCCCTTGACAGTCATGGTATTGGGATGGTAAGTGTTTGGTGACGAGTCTTGCGCGTGCAAGTCCAGGCTAACCCGTTCGTAGGAACAAAAGCTCTCTGACATTGCTGGCTGCCTCGCCGACGTTCTTAAGTGTACCGCCGGCGATGCATCTTCGACGTTCCTGGAAGGCAAGAAATACCTCAACATCTTACTCCAGCGGTTGTCCAGCATGCGTGGGAAAGAGTCGCGCTACCTACGCCCTCTGATGGCCAAAATGGATGGTCTCATGGGGTTCGAGCTGAGCAACGCTACTCTGCCTCCACCGCACGAGATACAGCAAGCCTTCGACGCGAAGCAGCAAGCCTTTTCTGAAAGCCTACAAGTACCAACACCGCCAGCTGTTTACGCGCCACCGACAGGACAGTGGTCGATGAGGGAGTCGGTATCGATGCTTCGAACTTTATCTATGTGCGGAAATCTGGGAATGCCAGGTCTCTCGGTGCCTCAGGAAGACTGGAGTCAACGGCGCCTCAGTGGACGAGTGTTGCCTGTCGAAGAAGAAGAGCTGGATCTGCTACAGCCCTGGCTTCAGCAGACTGCAGCACAAGGCCTGTAAATGTGACGAGTCTCATGGACTAACGAGGTGTAACGAATGCATCTGGCTGGAGGCGCATCCTTTTCTGGCATGGATATGGTATGGTGGCTTTGAGTGAGCGTTACGTACACTACTGATCAGTAAATGGATCTCATAGGAGATTCCATGATAAATGATCTTGATTCTTATGCCACTTACTCCAGATCCCGTTTTTGTACCTTTGCCTAAGGCTCACAGAAAACACAAATACGAGAACAATCGCCTCGGCATTCTTCCCGGTTGCGAAACTCAATCTCGGCTCTGCTCCTGAACGGCTGCGCACCCGCATGAGGATCTGTGGTGGGCCGGGATTTCCTTCCCGCCTGCCGGTCCAACGTCCAACTCCCCGATACTCTGGAACTGATGTCTCTACCATGGCAAGACTCAAACAATTGCTATGAACCCTCGGCATGGGTAGCTGAGCCTTTAGCGCTCGACATTGGGTAAGCATGTCGACGAGCTAATGGGAGTATGCGATAGCGTCGCGCCGGCGAAGTAACGTGCCTTGACTCGGAACGTGTGGATGTGGTATCCTAGTCATATTGCAGCATGTCTTTCGACAACGGTGCGTTGTGTTAGACTAAACTGAAGGGAGGCATTGGACGATACGAATCCGATGCTTCGTGTTGGGTTGATTGTGAGTTCCAAGTTTGGGATGGTTGGTTGATTGAGTGCCTGGTGTTGGATGTTGGATCGAGAGATGACAAGTATGGTTTTTGAGGATGATTTATGGTGGTGCGATGTCTTTGATTTGGTTTTGCTCATCTGTTGTTCTGGAGCACTTTTGAAAGAGATCCCTTGCTGTTGGACGGATTGTGACATCTGCACGCAAGCACAGGTCGAGCGGTTGCGACGATGACCGGTGGTTTCCTGGATGCAACAATACTTGAGTGAACAGACTGGCTGCAGCAGACTGGATGGTGGATCGGATTTTCAATCACCCATAGACTCCTACAACGAGCGAAGATGGACGAGTAGCGCGACAGCATGCGCCAAAGTGGAGGCCGACAAAGACGGTGCATCATTACGGCGTTTGGTCAATGCAGTGTCGTTCTGCTACAAGCAACGATCTAGGCCGTTCAACATGAGGATTGTAAAGCGTGTGGCTGGTGCTCGCCAGCCAAGAATACACATCTGAGCGGAAGAGTTTCCAATTCATGATCATACTCTGAAGACGGTAGAAACGAGGAGCGGTAAACCCATTCGGTTGTCTCTTGGCCGACTTGCATCGATGGTAACCTTCCGCAAGAGACGTTATCGAGCAAGGCTATCACTACGCTTCGACAGAACACTCCAGGCGGTATTCGAACGTTTTATAATATAACAAAATACTGTCGCAGACGTCTGAAAAGAGCTTGGAAGAACAGCACGTCTTATCGTTCACCGGGGTGGAAGAAAAGTCGACCGCCGTTGATGAAGCTACACCACCACTTCCAGAAACGTCGATACCGACATGAATACAATGCTACTGACCATCCGTACGCTCTTCGATTCGACGCTCGCCTCGTCCCGACTCGTAAATTTGATCGACGTTGGTGGTTGAATGGTGAAAGACAATGCCAAGACTTTTGGCAAAATTTCAAACATTAACTCATATGAGAAAGAAAAGGCCACACAACAGCACCAAAGCAAGATGAAGACTTACAGGAACAATTACTGATGATTTAAAGACATACTGACGAGCAAAAACGAATGCTGAGTCCCCGCACTGGCGGTCCGGACTGGCAAACGGCTTCTGGCTTCCACCACCTCCCTCAACACCTCCCAGGCCCAAAAAACGATATAACAACACCACAACGATGCAAAAGAGAAGCTCCCCATCTGGGAATCGAACCCAGGTCTTGAGCGCTTGCTTCTGGAACAGATGACAAGCTCAAATCATGACCACTCTGTGAAATGTTAGTGGATGTTTTTGAGCCATGAGCTGGATTTCACGGTTCTACTTACAGACCAATGAGGAATTCACGCTTCCTCAGATGTCCAATTAGGACATTTGATTGGATGGAAGGACTTCAAGTTTGTCTGTTGTTATAGGCAATTTTCTTTCCGTCGAGGATCTCCAGCTAGCGACAGTCCGGCGGCGATAGTATGGCCGAAAAAGAGCCATGGTCTCCACTGCACGCTCAAATGCTGACCTGAAGACGCCAAGGATCGAATATTCTACGAGGAGTGATGGTGTATCACTTCAATACTGCTACAGGAATAGAGCTGTGTACCTCAGACATTCTTTGCGAACGAGGGAACTTGGCTGTTCGGAAAGAGATCAAAAATCGACGACCAGGTTTGACTTTTTGATACGAACGAAAAGACACTTGAATATCTCAAACCAATTTCAAAAGTCCGCGATCACAGACCAAGTCTCGCATAAAACGCATCAGGCTTCGGCGGACGTCCGAGGTATTCCGTCAGCATCTTCATTGCGTCTTGGCTACTTCCCTTCCCAATCACCATTCTTCGATATCGTAATCCTTCTTCCTTATTCATCGGATCTGCTTTGAAAGCTGAGTCGAACATGTCCTGGGCATAAACTTGGGTTCTGCACAAGGCAAGTCAGAACTGTGGTAAATATGCAAGGAGATAGAAGATTTGCTCACGTCAAGTAAATGTACATTCCACTAACTGTGCGCCAAACTGATAGACCTGCTTGGACTGGAGGGGGAACATAATCTGGCGGTGTATCGATTTTGAAACATTTCTTCGTCAGGTCGTGCCAGAGCTGAGTTGTGTCTAAGGCTTCTACAGCTTGAGGAGAGTCGTGCTTATAGATGAGGATATCGAACAGACTCATGTGTGCGACAGTCAAACATCTAGACACAGTGCTGACCTGTCTAGTACGTATGAGCTTCTCGATCGTTTCCATAGGAAGCTGAGTCGGAATCTCGGTGTTGCTTTGGCCACCATTTTCTTTCAACCAGGTTTGCCTGTAGGTTGGCGACAAAGTTGAGTAGTGACAGCTGAGCCTCTGGAGGATCTCGGGATGCCAGCACCATTCCTCGAGCATTTGGCTGGGCGCTTCGTTCTGGAGACCAGAGAGTAAGCAGAAATCATGCTGACGATGGATACTTGTGTTCATTGACTCACGAAATCTCCACATGACGCTCCATGAAACCTGGCGTACTTGGTCTTCGCGACAAGGTCATGAATAGCGTGACCGAGCTCATGGAAGAGAAGCACGATTTGTTCATGATGTAAAAGGCAAGGTTTTTGATCGGAGGGCTTCGGAAAATTGCAAACCAGAGCGGTTGCTGTGTACTTGCGCGATCCATCGATGTCGGTATATGCCTACAAAGTTTTAGTACGTGAAGCCCCAGCATTAGGGCATGTGCGGCATGCTCGTACTGGGCGAACTGGTTGGTCTGAAAAGCCATTTCTTTTTCCAGGGCATACTCGATAATTAGCAATGATACCGGATCGGACTTGGTCATCTTACGATGATGCATATCCATGTAGAGGTATCCCATAAACTCATTTTCATGGCCCTCTTCTCCGCTATCATCCCATACTGCGAATAGGCGCACATCTTCATGCCAGGTAGACGAGGGCGGCCGATCTCTCTCCTCGAGTTCCACGAAAGTCATGCTCATCACAATTTCGGATACGCTGAGCATCCGTTTGATAGTTTCGGGCAAGGCAAAATACTCTACCACGCTCTTGGAATCTAGGGTATAGTCTGATGAAAGCAACTTATGCCAATAGTACGAGCGATCCCACTCGTAAAATCGCCCATCGTCAGGTTCATTGCGAGATTCCAAATCCGCCTTCTTCAATTCCCTACATTTCTTCATGAGCACATCATTTAATGGCGAGGTCTGCTCAACTAAATCTTTTATAAATTTCTGAACTTTGTGAGGTGACTTCTCCATTCCTATGGCCATTCTAAGGTGATTGAAATTGGCAAAACCTAGAAGTCGAGCCTTTTCTTGCCGCAGGCCAATGGCTTTTGAGAGCAAGGCAACGTTCGAAATGTAACAGTTAGCACGTTCAATGTGAGCTCGACGCCGGGTCTCTCGGAATCTGGCCTTCATCAACCCGCGGGATTGGAGCTCGTCCAAGCGGATTCGAATCTTGCCGTCAACGCTCTCATGCTCCGTTCCGGAGTACAAACCGGGCTCGATCTCTTCTAGTTCCTCCTGGGTAAGCCAAAGTTCGCCATGTTGCTCGTCACATCCCTTGACATAGTCTTGACTGATCTGGTTTAGAGCCCGATCAATGTCGAGCAGTCGGAGGCGATCATTCTCCGGGAGAGCCAAGCCATTCTGCTCAAAGCTTGAGACCATCTTCTCCAACAGTCGTTGAGATTCTGAATCATAGGACTCGTTCTTACAGCGCAGAGCAGCCAGCAGAGTATATAGGTCGCGGCGCCAGGCAGTCTCAGTGTCGAACCTGGAGAACAATTCTTCAGCCTTGAGCGACGCAGATCGAATCGCTGCGTCTGTAGATACAGTAGCATAGAACTCTATCAATTGGCGTTCGTATAGACGGCGATTCTCTTCTTGAGCAAGAGGGAGGAGGGTGTTGGCAAAAGTGGCCGTATCTGTTGTGACATGGGTGACGATTGCATCTTGTACTGCTTTACCTTCCCGAATTAAACCTTCGCATACCAGCAATAAAGATTCTGCAGTGGCGTGGAAAACAGGCGGTGGCACTGGCGGCAGTCTTGTCGTCGTAGGCATTGTCGACATCTAGATCGTAAATGTTTGCTGTAGAAAAGGAGAGCACATCCGAGAAGGATCGATGTGTAGACATCGGAGCTCGGGCCGGGCCAGGGTCCAAACACGTGGGCGCAGGGTCTTGATGATTGTTTGTGCAACCGATCAGAACACGCAGCGTGCATGTGAAGATATCCATACGAGAAGCACTTCCGTCGGATCAGGCCACACGTCAGCCAACATGGCCGCTCCCCGGCTACCGTTCCTTTGGCCCATGCTGGCAAAGGGTGTCGAGGCCTCCAATCCCGCCGCCCGATCTGCCAGAGCTGCAGCACGGAATCGAGCTTTCCACTCAGCACCACAGCGCAGGAGACCGGCCGTGGTCCCTCAACAGCCTCGCTATGGCACTGCCAACGAGCCTCCACCACATCTGGGCGGAGGGAAAGGGCTCGGTCCCTCCACAACGCAGGATCAGCCTGAAGAAGAGAAGAAAGCGCTGCCAAAGATTGGCGAGAAGCTCCAGCATGCTGGTGAATTGGAAGTAGAGAACCAGAAGGAAGCGCAGGAGCAGAAGCAGCCGACGACAGTAGATCGATCGCTTTCGTCTAAGATCCAAGGCGATCCTATGCTCGACTCTGGCGGCTCACAACCGACTGAGAAGCCACCAGGCATACCGGATGCGCCACCAGACAAGCCTATGGAGTCGATACTACAAACAGTCCCAGATCCGAGCAAGCATGCAGAACAACAGGCTGCCTCAGCGCAGAGTTCACCTGAAGAAGAGCATCCTGATGTGTCCTTCGATGAGCACTCGCCGCCTATCAAAGCCCCTCACATCGATACTCCCAGATATGTGCATCATTTCGATACATACGGCCTCGTACGTCGTCTAGTGGACTCAGGATGGTCAGAAGAACAAGCAATCACGTCCATGAAAGCCGTTCGACTCATGCTAGCACAAAACATGGACCTTGCGCGGGAAGCGCTCGTGAGCAAGTCGCAAGTCGAGAATGAGACATACCTCTTCCGCGCAGCATGTGCTGAGCTCAAGACTGAAGTAACTACGCGTCGGAAGGCCGAGCAAGAGAAAATGCGCACGGAACGCAATCAAATCCAACACGAGGTGGAGATTTTGACTCAGAAACTCGGACAGGAAAGTGCGACTCTTAAGGATGAGTTGAAGGGAATGTTCGATGATCGTAAGATGGCTGTTCGGAATGAACAGAGAGCTATCGAGGCGAAAGTTCAGCGACTGAATTATCAGATTACCGTGGACCTTCAGGCTGATGCCAAGTCTGAAGTTGAAGGACTTCGGTGGGTGTTGACTCGCAGGACGATCGCTGCATTGTTTGCTGTGGTGATCATGGTGGTTGGATCGCTGAAGCTGTTCTCTGATGCGGCTCATGAAGAGGAGATGAACCGCAAGCGAAAGGCGAATATGAAGTCCGGCGGGACGCAGACGAACTCTGGTGGCGGCAGCGAGTTCGTTAACGAGAGGCATGATGCGCAAAAATTGAATGGCGGTGAGATGTTGGTTGACAGCTTGCCGACTGGTTGATGAGCGAACACTGAGCTCACGGACAGCACAATGGCAGAGTCTTGCTTCGCATGATTAGATGATAGAGCATGATACCCCAAATCTGAATTCTTCTGTGAATGGAAAATCGACTTTCTGCCCTTATTTCAATTCATCAACGAAGGATAAGTATGTATGGCGGCGTTCTACATACACCTATGTACCGAAACACAAAAAGGCCTGATCCCATAACGAGTGTACCATGACGAACATGGGGGTATCTCCAAACACCAAATTCCACCTCAAAATGCAGCAGTCTCTCCTCCAGCATATCTATACAAACATTGATTGAATGCTTAAAATGCCAACGCTCGCATGCTCGTACCAGAAGGTAATCGTTGTGCTCATAGCCGCCGTCCAGAACCGAATGATTAAGTGCAGAGAAAGCAGTGTCCCGCCCGCTCCAGAGTCAATAACCAATCACTGAAAGAGTCGACGCGCAATTGCCTGCACCGTATCGTTGTCATAAGTGTGACACTTGAGTAGTGTCTCGAAAGAAGAAGCATCCGGCCACCAGCTGGCTCCCGGGTTTCCGCATTGAAGGACAATCAAAGGATACTTCATCGGCCTCCCAGCCAAGCTTTCCTTCAACGCTTCGTTCGTGTTCTCTGCGAATTCAACCTGATTACCGAGGCTCTCATGCTTGCCTGTCTCAGGTTCGCACATGACGACAATGACAGCGTCCGCCTGACTGAGGAAGGCATCGTGTGTCTCCGTGAAACCGATCTTAGGCACATAAGGCACGTGGCGGATGCGCTTGTGATGGCGGCTCAGTGCACGGCCTAGAGGCTCGAAAGGGTCGGCGTTTGAGGTGTTTTTACTGGTCGCCTTAGCCGAGCCCGCTGGATGAATGACTGGTGTGAAGAGCAGCACCGTTCCTGAGCTGGACAGATTGGCCAAGCTTTTCTCTGAGGCTCGGACCATTGTGCACGGATCGTCGATGTAGTGTCTTGTTGATGATTGAGGTAACGTGTAGGTGGCGGGATAGACGATGCCTGAATAGGGAGTAGGAATATCTTGCAGCCAAAGTTTGACGGCTAGCTGCTTCTTGTCTTGGTGATGTGGGTAAATTTGATCAAGCATAGTACGATCAGATCAGATCGGTGTAGGTGATGGGGGTATATGTATGTTTTGCGACTTTGCCTGGGGTGTTCGCATCAGGTAGAAATATTGAGGCTCTGATTTCTGCGCGGTCATCGGCAATGCTTGAATGCGTCTGAGAGCCGGTAGTATGCGCTGTTTTGTGTGTTACACTTGATCGTGTAGAGCCTTGTTCTGGTCTTTTGCATGTACCAGTGGTGAGCTAGCATTCGAACAAGCAGGATTGTACGGACTCTCGAGCCGTCCAGAGGCCAGTAAGAAGTCGATATCGGAGACAGGGCTAATGCGATCCTAGACGGCCCAGTTGCCTTCCTTGATAGCCGCAGCAATAAGCCGCAGTCAGCGCGGTATGGGTCGTTGAAAATTAACACAATAGTCTTGGAGCCGCTGCTTCGCTTAACAATGAAAAGAAAGAAATATGAGTGGTTGTACAGCAGGAAAGTCGCACAATTATATTGGACGAGAGCAGATCCCAGCAGTGACAGGCTGCGGAATACGATGGAGCCAGCTGGCTAGCATGTGCATGAGAGACAGCCAGGAGGAGGAGTTCTTACCTATACGCATCCAGCATGCAGCAGATCGTCGCACAGGTCTCGAAACGGGATTGGCAACGATGGAGCGTCGATCCGACGGAGGCATATGCGAGCAGGCTCGCGGCATGAAGAAGTCAATGCCGCTTGGCTCGAGCAGATCCGTTCATGTTGGATGCGCCGGCAGTTGTCCCTTATGCGCGTAAACGAGCGGAAGGTGAGCAACAGATTCCCGTTCTGAGTTGGCAGAAGTCCAGTGGCCGCGGGCGGTCTTTGGAAAGCGACCAGCAGTGTCGTGTGACGATGATTGCGCCGCGCATGGCGGGCTCCAATACAGCTCCTGTTCGCCGTCCAGTAGGAGGAGAAGAGGGACGTTACACAGCGCCAGCTCGCGCGTCATTATTCTCGACAGAACGAGAGCATTGTCCAGTTCTGTGTGCCAAATGGCTCCGGCGGAAGCGACACCGGTGTGCGTGGCCAACATGGGCCCCTGCTAAACCTGTCTGAATCGGCCAGACTTCCGTCCCATTCAATTGTCGTGGGCTGTTTTGGGCGATTGAGGTTGAAGAAGTTCAGTTGTAAAGGGGGCATGGACAGAATCAGAACGAGTTCAATCTGTGCTACGATTGGCTGATTTTTCTGTGCCATAAATCTCGACTTGCCATAAGTCGACGTGACTGACATATGCACTCGACATGATGAAATTATCCTACCTCGAGACAGGAACTCGTCACGCCGTGCCACGATGCACTTCAAGCTCTTCAGCAAGTGATAAGGTGCATCGAGCCCACTTGCTCGGCGCATAGGTGGCTGCAGGCTGCACGCGAGGTCCTCAAACAACCTGGAACTCCACACTTAAAGAGTCAACGAAACCGCCGATATCCTATGGCCAAGCGGAGCTTTGAGGAAGCATCAATTGCCGCCGTCGGACTACAGACGTACGAAGGCAGATTTGGCAAACGAAGTCGCGGCAACGATTGGGAAGACTGGCCTCGGATTGCCCAATGGCGGTGCAATCTGGTACGTGAAACCACTCTCTCGCAGCCCGCAGCTGTCTGTAGCACATCTCTCTGACTCTCCCCACAGACTGGCCTATCACAGAATCATAATCTCTTCTTTGTGGGATACAGCAGCGAGATCTATGTCTACGTCCCGCAGTTCGGCACGCAGGCACTGCCGCGCAAGCCTGCACTCATTGTTCCATCGCAGCCGTCAAGAGCTGGCCTCGAAGGGTATCTCGATCATACTAATCCCCATTCGATCAACAATCTAGTCGTACAGTTCCTCGGAAACGAAGAGGTTGTAGCTGCTGTGCGAGACGACGGAGACGTTGATGCATTCCTGGTACGACACATTGTTCAAGCAATCGAAAGGCGAGCCGAGCTCGACAGTCAAATTGGCGCTGTAGCCGACGAGGTGAAGCCCATATTCCAGAGCAATGTCGGCAAGTCAGCTTGGGGATTAGCAATTCACTCCCAAGCGCGCATACTTGCAGTGTCTGCCAACACACACAGCATCACGGTCTTCAAGTTTGGGCTTGTGGACCACGAGAATGCCACCTTCGACGATGAGGAGCCTGCGGATGCTTCTTCACAACAGCGGAATAGGGATGTGACCCACCAAGTCTACAACGGGACCAGTAACATCCCATACATTTCGTTCTGCAACACTGGAGATGATCCAAAAGGCAAGTGGTTACTAACGACCGATATAAGTGGCTTCTGCAGATCCATAGATCTGAACACCATGCAGCCAGCCCAGACTTTCCGTTTTGGCACCGCGTCGAACCACTTCACTTCTCATGATCGTTTCAACTCCGGATGGGGAATCATGTTTCTAGACCGAAGATCCTTTGTCCCGGAGAAGAGCTTTCACGCAGCCGTGGGGCTAAGAGAAGACGAAACCTTACCTGGCATCCAGAGTGGCTCGAAGCTATGGGATATTGGCGCTACAGTACAGCACATACCCGATTGCTCAGAGAAGTTCACTGCAAGGAAGGAGCGAAAGCCCAGAGGTAGCGACCGGCCACGGGTGTCGCTGTCGAGCCTACCCAGTCCATCCAGTCCAGGAATACAAGTACAAACACCGGATGATGATGCCGCCGTGACACAGGAAGAAAGCCCTGGCGCCATTTCCGAGGCAGGCGCCGAGGTCGAAGAGAACCTCTCGGATGATGAGGAGAATATGGAAGCCTACTTCGAGTTTGACGATGAGGTCGACGACACGTTTGCTGACCCAGACCTGGACGACGAGGGTACAGAAGACTCGCCTTCTTTCTCTGCCATGTACGGCGGTCGGAGAATCTATGGCAATGAGCCACGAGCTTTCATGAAGAACGTCGGTCTCTGTGGAGATCTTCCCTGTCCTATTCTCCATGCATCTGTAAGGAATGTGTATTTGGTTCAACCATCGGATCAGAGAGGACAAGACAGTCCATTTGCACAGCCAACTGTAGGGTTCACAAACGCATTGCACCAACTCGTGCAGCAGGAATTTGCATGGCTCAACGTTTACGAGAGACTCAACATGAATGCTTACATTCCAAGCATAGGAATAGTCGTGTTAGCTTCACAGAAGGGCCGTTGTATGATTCTTTCTCTGACGAAGCTGTCAAAGTCGGCTCGCTATCCGGCTCAGCTGCAAGATGTCAGAGCGGAGAAGAGGACGAAGTATGCTATGCGAATCGAGAAGATCATACCATTTGCCTCACAAGAAGAGAGACTAGAGAGGCCGTTTGCGCCTCTGCTAGGCATCGCTACAGGACCTTTGCAAGGCACCGAGCATTTGCCTGACGAGCAGAAGCGGTGGAGGTTAATGCTGACATACGCGGATCACTCGATCTTGAGTTACGAGGTCAGTCGGCGTCGCGCTCGAGATTCGGCAGTCGACTTGCGGGCAGTAATGGTGTAGCAGGACCGTTTCAGCATCATGGAACCCTGGAATGGACATTGGACGCCAACACGAACCATATTATCTCATGCATTATCCGCCCCTATGTGCACTTGCTGTACTCTGATATCCCTTATCCGCAATTTTAATGCCCGAAATGCTTATTACTGACCACACCCGTGTCATTTGATTTCCAAACGCCATCAACACCGCCGCTAAATTTTGCAACATGCTCCACAGAACCCTCCCTCTTTCTCTTAATTCACCTCCAACGCTTCAGCCGCCTGCGTTGCGACTTCCTGCGCCGCTCCAACAGTCCTGTTCATAGCGGCCTGATAAGCCGTCTGCGCCCAACCCATAGCCTGCGTCGCCGATCCATACAAGTTCTCGGCTGCTGATCTAGGCGACGACACTCCATCGCCGGCGAAATAGTAGTATGTCCGCCGGGAGATGGTCATGACGTGGTCTGGCAAGTACATTATAGTCGCGAGGGTAAGCATTGAGAGACTGAGGAAAGCGATTGAATCTAGACGCGTGAGGTCAGCATTGGGGTGGGTCGGGAGAATAGGGGGGTGACGGGACACATACTGAAGACGAATTTCTCGGTTGGCGTAAGCATGTAGAGTGAGAATGTCACTTCGTATTGGTAGTTCTTCTTTTGTAGCCATTTTACGAGACCGGTGGGTTGCAGGAGGAAGCAGGCGGCGAGCAGGGCGAGGACTGAGATGCCTAGTGTGTACTGCGTCGTGCTGTCGGAGATGTCCATGGTTGCGGGTGGAGTCAATGCTATGCGCGCGTGACTCGGATTGTATTGTAGATGTGCGTGTATTCGAGTTGTAGGTATTGAGGTGTCGTCAGATATTGAGGGCGGCGTCGCAGGTTGTAGCAGATTGCAGGCGAATGCTGTTTGACGCGCTCATTCCGAAGTAAAGTCAGCTTTCAGGGTCCTCTCGGTCCGGATCAAATCAACATCCGTGCTTGTTCTTTGGAGATGTTTGGGGAAACAACAACCAGAACCAGATCTCAGACTTTCTGTTGCGACTAGTGATTCATCACGCATTGGATTAAATCTGTTAATCGCCATGCAGTTGTACCTTCCACGACGCTGGTGATTACTTCAACACCGGAACTTCATGGAAACTCTGATGAGACGCGTTTCTGGCTCACGGCCTTGTGAGCAGTGCATCGTTTGCAGAGGTCGAAGTTACGCATAGTCTGAGCCGACAACTCGTAATCTGGACTGTAACATTTGCTTACCATCCAGCTCTGACACCAATAATTGACGGAAGCAAGCAAGATCTCCTCGAAGCGGATTCTGGCATGATGGAGTTCTTAGGGTAATGTCAATATCCTTGGATAACGTTTAGCGTACTAAACCCTAGGCCAATGGCACATCATCGAGCTGGCCATTTGCTACAACGACTTTCCTCCAACAAACATGCGGCCAACTTCGTCGTACTTGGCTCTTCTTGCCGTATTTCTTCCGAGCATTGCATCGGCAAAGAAGCCACACATCCATCACTTGCCGCCGCTC
Source organism: Pseudocercospora macadamiae (assembly GCA_012978405.1). NCBI lineage: Eukaryota > Fungi > Ascomycota > Dothideomycetes > Mycosphaerellales > Mycosphaerellaceae > Pseudocercospora > Pseudocercospora macadamiae. Next base: position 118,542 of record WRNY01000054.1, read on the forward strand.
AAAGAGCAAGCCAAGATCCAGGATGGATGGCGAGAGGAACGACTCGCAAACATCCCATCAATCTTGCAGAAGTATGATGTAGATGGATGGCTTGTACGCACTTCTGAAAACTCTCAAGAAGGAATGCTAGATAGCGCTCACAACATTTAGATCTCACAGCGTGAATATGCCGAAGACACGACATTCTGGTCCATGAAACAGGCCGAACAATTCTCAGCTCGGCGAAGGACGCTTTCCATCTTCTTCGCGAGCAACTCATCGTCTTGCCAATCCAAAACCTGGATCGATAATACTCCTGAGCTATGGGTAGAATTGAAGTCTGTACTGGAGGCATGCGGTCCTCAATCTATCGCACTTAATGTTGATTCCGATATCGCCTTTGCAGGAGGTTTGCACGCGGGCGAACTCCAGCAAATCATCAAACAGCTCGGGTCGCCGTGGAAAGATAGACTCTTTCAGGTGCCGCTTGTGGCAGTTGAGTACATCGCCACGATGCCGAGATCTCGACTTTCGTGGTATCAGAAGCTCATGGACACGGCTTGGGCGGTCATAGATGAAGGGTTCAGCGCTAAGACAATTACCCCGGGCACAACGACTACCGAAGATGTAGAGTGGTGGTTTAGAGAGAAACTCCAGTCTCTGAATTACAGTACCTGGTTCCACCCTGACGTGACTATCCTTCCTGGATTCCTGACACCGAATGGGACCAAGGAAGGCTCTCCAATAGAGGAAGAGGCGATCAAGTATGGTGATCTATTGCATGTCGATTTTGGTCTCACTGCACTTGGGTTGAACACAGACACGCAACATCTGGCCTACGTTTTGCCGCCTGGACATGGCAAGAAGGATATCCCAGCAGGTATCTCTGAGGGGTTGAAGAAAGGCAACCAGCTTCAAGACATCGTCAAAGCTAATATGAAGATTGGCCTTACTGGCAATGAAATCTTGAAGAATGCTCTTGAAGATATGTATGATGCGGGTATCGAAGGTCGAATCTACTGTCACGCAATCGGAGACTGGGGACACTCGGCAGGCCCCGTAATGTACGTCCAATTGTTGAAACCCTCTGCTATTTGAGACATTTGCTGACTATCAATTGTCCACTCTAGTGGCATGACGAATCTGCAAGATGGAGTGCCGGTGCTCGGTGATCTGCCTCTTCTGAAGAACATGTATTACAGCGTCGAACTGTTTGTGGAGCACTTCGTACCAGAGAGAAATGAGACAATTCTGTTCCCGCTGGAGGAGGATATATATTGGGATGTCGAGACTGAAGATTGGCAATGGGTCTATGGAAGACAGGAGGAGTTTCACCTCATTCGATCGGATGGTGGTGCGGAAATGTTTGTACAGTCGGGTGACCTGTAGATGCTGAATCCATTCTCTGAGAGACAATTTGACACGTCGTTTCTGATGCGGCATACGGTATGTCTGATCGAGAATACTTCGAATCTCGAAGTCGTGGAGGGCAAGACAAGGCTTGGAAATGCGGAGCCTCCGGTAATGCAGGGGTATAAACCTTAATCCAGCGAGAGCAGCGAGAGGCAAGCTGGCAGCTGGCAAAGTGTGGACATGGACAAACTTCCGTGCTTTCCTCAACCACTTCGTCGTACTGACCACGGAGCACTTGTCGCATTGGGAAGGACTGACTCTCGGCTACACAAACACATCTACATCCACTCTGGACTGGCGACAACGAAACGCCCGAGATGAACATCTTCAGGATACTCGGTATGCGCATCAATCTGGGGAGCTGCTGATAGCTCTGTGCTAATGCCCGTACGACAGGTGATTTAAGTCACCTGGCTTCCATTTTCATCTTGTTGGCCAAGATGAAGTCTTCTAGTGTATGTTGTTCTTGAGCCTGTTATAGACACACGTGTAAGCTAATGCTGCTTCTCAAGAGCGCTTCCGGTATCTCCTTCAAGTCACAATTCCTCTACCTGACCGTCTATGCGACAAGATACCTCGACCTCTTCTGGACCGATCCAACCAAGAGCCTATGGAACACCAGCTTCAAGCTCATCTTCATCGGAGCGCAAGCATACACAGTCTACCTAATGCTGAACGATTACAAGCCGACTCACGATCCGAACCAAGACACGTTCAAGGTGGAATACTTAGTAGGAGGAGCTGCGATCTTGGGTTTACTGTTTCCATACAAATACACAATGTCGGAAATGCTGTGGGCGTTCTCGATCTGGCTTGAGGCTGTAGCTATTCTCCCACAGCTGTTCATGCTGCAAAGAACAGGAGAAGCCGAGACGATTACAACACATTACCTGGCAGCGCTAGGAGCTTATCGAGCGCTGTACATTCCCAACTGGATCTGGAGATATTTCGCAGAAGGAGGCTACTGGGATCCGATACCTGTCTTCGCCGGTCTTGTCCAAACCGTGCTCTATGCCGACTTCTTCTGGATCTACTACACCAAGTGAGTAGAAAGGGGATCACCTTTTGTCAATGACAACATACTGACACATAACAGAGTATTACAGGGTAAGAAGTTCAACCTCCCGGTATAGAACACCGAGAAGGTTAGCGAGTGGCATGGCGAACCACGCATTGTGGTGTCTCCATCCTTCCACGCTCCTGGAAGAGGCCGAGCAAGGGCATGGAGCACCTGTTGAATGCATAGCCAGGCGGCACGGGTGTATTTGGCGTTGCGGAAGAGATACTGGCACAGCGATGGCCACGGAAAAGCGATTGGGAGTAAGGGACCAGGATAAGTGTAAGGCTGGGCTAATCATGATACCATGTACGATTTCAAGATGCGGAAGCGATGACATTCGCGCAGTAATGGATGTGTACCATTCGCGAGCACGTCGCTAAATGGCCATTTACAGCCTTGATGGTTGGACTCCTTTTGTGCCAACAGATCTCGTGCCTGAGCTTGGGATGCCTCTTGATCGGTTCTTGGAGCATCGTCCGGCCTTCGAATTGTTTCATTGATTGCACCAAGATAATGGGCAACCAGTGGGGAAAAGGAGGTGACAGCTCGATATGCTCAGTAGAACAGTGGCCCTGCATAGAACTATAGTTCACATGTAGGTGCCGTTGGGCAGCGTTGGTGGCATTTTTGATTCAGGACGTCAGCCGGTTCCTGTCGCTCACCTATCCGTCCAGCCATTGAATTGAGCAGAGACGTATGCGGCGTTGGGTCATTTGTGTGTGCCATGAATCGTACCTCACTTCTAGATCGCACGTGATGGGCATGAACGACTTTTTGGGGAAGGAACGTGTTGGTCAAGGCGCGATTAGAGTGAAGGATCGGCATCGGCCGCAGCAGCCGAAGCTTGTAGCTCTCGCGACTGAATCGCCAATGACACCAACAACCAGCTCAAGGGCAAACTTCACTTCAGCTCCCTACTTACTTTCTGCATCGCCCTTGATCTGAGTGAAACTTTTTATACAATCGCGCCGTTATGGCGGATCTCCAGGACCTTTTCGCCAGGCTCAAAGCGAACTCCAACGAGAGTGGCAGCTATCAACCACATACACAGCATCAGCAGCCTTCGGTGTCGTCGCCGCTGTTTACACCACAAGTATCAACACCAGACCCTCGCCACGCCTCCAACATCATCAGCCCCGTCAATCCATCATCGCAAGCTGGCACTCCAGGCCCCGACCTGAATCGTACCAACAACTTGCTGAACTTGCTCAAGTTCAACGGCCAGCCTGGCCAACAGAAGGAGCAGCCTGGCGCAATGGGTGCTCTTCAAAATGCCACTCGCCAATCGGTGCACATCCCCGCGCTGCAGCCTCGTGACAGCGTGCACTCGCGTGGCGAATCGCGACCTCTGTCTGCGGCGGACCTCATGAATAGCATTCAGCGTTCGGCCTCGGGCAGCGTCATGACAAATTCGTCAATTGCTGGTGCCGAGAGAATGGACGGCTCGCGCTCGACTGGCAATTCGAGCACCAACCCGCAGGACTTCCTGCTCAACCTCCTCAAAGCGCCAAAGGTCGCAACGCCGTCAATCGAGCCCATTTCAGAACCACAGCGGGCTCTTAGTCGTCAGCCTGATGTGGACAATATGGCCAAAGAGTTTGCTCAAACCTCGATTGATCCTACACAAGCTCACCCGCGCGAAGCTACGCCTGTGCGTCAGTTTGGCAGTCCAGCGGCGGGCAACACACCATTCGCAGCGCCACAGCCTTCGAAGTCATCCAAGTTCAGCTACGTGAACCCTTTCGACCAATTGCACTCGTCCTCGCCATTGAACAAGTCACGACCAGAAGAGCAGGCAAACCAGCCGAAGAAGATTGAGATTCTCAAGCACGACCGGAGCACTTCTGGTGCTCGCAATGGTGAATCACCTGCCCACAAGAGCAGGAAAGTAGAGGGCGATCGTGCCGCCTCCGCATTGTCAGACAACAGGAGTGGCCAGAGCGTGTCACAGGCGCTCGAAGGTGTTGGTGAGCAGGTCGACAAACAGGTCGAGCAGGCGCTTGCGCAGGCTGACACCAAGGCTTCTTCTCTCAAGACTGCCACTGATGACGAGATGGTGATCAAGAAGGAGCCTGTGGCCGCAGCTGATGACGACGTCGAGTCCAGCTGGGAGTCTGCTGAAGATCTGCACAAGGAAGAATCCAAGGTCGAGGTGTACAACTTCCCTATGAAGCCATTCGTTTCTCTCCAGATCAAATCGCCAAAATCGATACGATCCATACGCCAAGACAACTTCATGGTCATCGCCCAACTAAAGAAGGAGTTCGACCAGATCGATCGCTCGCTGGTCACTGCCAGTCAGAATCACATCGTCTATGCACAAATTGCGAGCAAGAAAGACAATGGTGGATTCAGAATCATCCGCCAAGATTCTGGTGATCACAAGCAGGTCTTCCGATCCAGTGGTGAGCGCATCTTCAGCGTCCAGCTCTGCACCTCCGCAGTCACAGGCTACGATGTCGAGACTGTGTTGGGCACTGGTGTCAATGGATCCGTCTTCTGGACCTCACTTGCAAAGTCGCGCGCTGAGCTTTTCCCCGATGATGATGTCGACGCTCATGGCTTCATTATGCCTCCTGTCGCCACAGCTGAAGAGAATACCTCAGGTTCGCCGTTTAAGACACGCGCCAAGATGAGCTCACGGCATCCAGACTACTTTGCTGTTGCACGTGGAAAGCAAATATTCATCATCGCACCAGATTCTGTCAAGGACACAGCTTACTGCGATCCCGCATCGCGCAAAGTCAACAGTGAGAAGTATTTTGGAGATCGCAGCTTCAAAATCAATACTGGCAAGGCTGGTAAGGACTTCTGCTTCTCAGAAGACGACACAGTCATCGCTAGTCTTGATAAAAACGGCCGATTCAAGTTTTGGGACATCCGCAACCTCGTCAATCGCGCGATCGACGGCACGCCCGGCAAGCACGAGCCAGTCGATCTGCGGGAGCCGCTTTGGCAGATGAATGCCGCCGCATCTGGAAGCAAGCCAGAAGAGAAGCCTTCCGTCTCATCGATTATGTTCTTGGACAAGGAGCGACCGGTCCTCAAAGGCAGCGCCATGCGTTACGTGATCATCGGTTTCAAGCAGAATCACATTCTTCAGCTTTGGGACCTCGGTCTTGGCAAAGCTGTTCAGGAGATTCGCTTGCCACATGAAAAGGACAGCGACGGTATCTGCAGCCTGAGCTACCATCCCAAGACCGGCATCATTGCTGTGGGTCATCCGACTCGAAACTCGATCTACTTCATCCATCTCAGTGCACCCAAGTACAACATCCCACACATGGAGCAAGCGAAGTACATCACAATGCTGGCTCGCTCTGACCCAGCATTGCCAAAGCCTGAGAGTACTGCCATCATGAGTGGGCTTAGAGAGTTCTCCTTCGCAAAGGCAGGTCAGCTTCGCAGCATCGACATGCTTAAGACTCCTGTCGAGAACGCAAGCGAGAAGAACACTGCTGAAGAGACCCTCTTTGAACTGTATGTCATGCACTCGAAGGGTGTCGTCGGAGTGAGCATCAAGCGGGAGGATCTGGGTTGGGATGCGTCGAGTAAGATGGTCAACCCCAAAGATGCCCTTAAGGAAGGCGTGATCGAGGTTACCGATCTGATGCAACCGACCAAGCTTCCAACAGCTAGCGAGGCATCAAGCAGCGCAGACACCCTGTCCAAGTTGGGCTCGAAATCTTCCGCCCCAAGGAAGCCGGAAACGCCCAAGGAGCCCTCTCCAGCCAAAGAGATCAAAAAGGAGCCGCGCAAGACGCCTACGCCCGCGCCAGCGACAAATGGCACACCTCGCCTACTTTCGCCAGAGCCACCGACCAAGCCGCTCCCACAGATCCCGATCAATCCACCCCTGATGACACCAGATTCGTACTCACTTGCTGCTCAGCGCGCTAAGTCGGCCGCCAGCAATCGGTCCGTTGAGGACGCGACTAGGAAAGTCATTGTCTCGCCACAGGCTGCTGCTGCTCAGGCCGCGACCCAGACTGCTGTCAGCGGCGAACAAGGAGAGTACCACGCCTCAATGAGCAAGCATTTTGAGACACTCTACGCTCGTATCGAGTCGGAGAAGCGTGTCCAAGATGCAGCAGCAGGTGCCAAGCAAGATGCGCTGTTACGACTGGTTTCATCCACCCTCACCGAGAATGTTGACCGCAGCCTCAGCAGCATCATTGCCAATCGTATCGAGAAGGACGTGATACCAACGCTCACCGATGTTACTAGCAGGGTGTGCGACCGGAAGATCGCTGAGCTTCTCCCACAGCATCTCAATGCAAGTGTGGCCACAGCTATGAAGGCCTCGCTATCAAATACACTCCAGCAGGCTTTGAAGGACAAGGAAGTACACAAGACCATTTCCGAGATCACTGCCAACCACGTTGCTCAGAGGGTGCAACAGCAAGTTTCTGCTATGCTGCAGCAGCAATTACCAGAGATGACAACCCAGGCCGCGCACAAGATGGTTGGAGATCTTGAGAACAAGTTTGCCCAACACCAGCGGTCTGCAGAAACTCAACGCAAGCAAGATAACGCCAAGATCGAGGAGCTTTCGAATGTCGTTCTTAGTCTGTCTGCTACTTTGCAGAATATGGCTGCAAGCCAGACTGCTTTCCAGGAGCAGATTCTAAAGATGCAGCGTGATGGGCGTGGCACCCAAGAAGGTTCGGCTAGATCGCCATCTTCCGCTGAGGCACCAGCTCATGAAACTCAACCCGAGCAAGAGGACGAGGATGTTGCTCGAATGACACAGATGCTCATGGACGGCAAGTTCGAGGAGGCCACGATTCAGGTACGTGATTATTTGTAGTGCCTCACAAATGTTTCAAATACTAATTACTTACAGTGGATCTCGTCGGACCGTCAAGCAGACATCTTTGACAAGCTCTTCGTTCGCGTCAACCCAGCTTACCTGCAAAATTTGTCACCCTTGGTTGCACTTACTGTCTCTGCTGCCATCACATCCAGCTTTGACAGCTACGTGAATGAGCGCCTGGAGTGGCTCGACCGAGTATTGCAACAAATCAACGTACATGATTCCGACATCATGGAAGTCGCGCCGAAGATCATGGATGTGCTCTCTCAGCGGCTGCAGGGTGCCTACATGGCCATCTCTGAAGAGCGCCCTTCGGATCCATCCTTGCGCAAGATCAGTCAGATCACCCGCAGCGTTCAAGAAATTCGCAGGGTTGCCCAGTGACTGGAAGCCGCGATCAAGAGGGGCATGAGCATGATCATGACCTGAGATTCTCGGTATTGAGACCACATTTACGGTCTGAAGCCAGCACAATACTTGCAGCTGCAGGTCTATGTGGTTCGAGAGGTCGGAAAGTGGAGACTTTGGCGATCTTGGTTCGATTGCCAAACACAAAAAGCACTTGGACGGCGTCTACCATGTGTGACGGTCTGGCAATCAGACCGTAGCCCATGCGGTGATACACAATCACTCAGCAGTAGATAATACGTCCAGTAATGACCATGCTGATGATACTGTACTTACATACTGTAATAATTGAGGCTCAAATGCCCATTATGTATAACCCATCTTCTGATTGAACTCATCGACCATTTTCCTTGCAGCTTGCACAATTTGAAGCGCACCAGGACTGTCTGAATGGCAACATAGGCTGACATCGTGCTGTCCTATGGGAAGGTCGACAGTCTCTCCAGTCACGGCTGTCACAGAAGAGTTCTCAACTTGACTAGATATGTGTTTCTTTGTTTCCTCAGGTGTCCAAGCTTTCTTCTTGCGGTCGATGACGAGGGTGTTGTCTGCGTTATACTTGACATCACCATACCTGCAATACCTCGTGAGCACACCATCCAGAAGCAGAGTATTATCTACTTACAGCTCAGCAGTGAAGGGTAGTCCCATCTCCTTGGCGACTTGTTCATGACATGTTCCAGCTAGGCCGAATACTCTGGTCCCTTTTGGAACGCCTCGGTATACGGCTCGACAAACTTCAATGTCTCGATACATCATGCCGTAGAGGACTCCGTGAGGCTTCACGTGGTTGAGTGGGACATCGGCTTCGGTGAGGAAGCCTTGGAGTGCGCCGACTTGGTACCTTACCATAGCAGTAAGTTCTTCGGGAGACATCTTGATCTCGCGACGACCGAAGCCTTGGATGTCCGGAAGACCGGGATGAGCTCCGACTAAGATGTTGTGTTCTTTGCATTTTGCTACGGTGGCTTGCATTATCAAAGGGTCGCCGGCATGGAACTTGATGATTCAGAACATTTAGTTTGATGCTCTTGCGAGGGTCTGAGCAGACGTACACCACATGCTATATTGGCATGATCGATGAGAGGGATCAGTTCATCGTCTGGGCCGCATTTGTAGTTGCCATAAGCTTCGCCCAGATCGACGTTGATATGGACTTTCTTCTGGATTGGAGGCATTTTACTTTGTTTGTCTACGGCAGGAAGGAGTTCTTGACAGCAGCTTCCACAGCGGTAGAACGAGGTGGAGCTCGCTCTTGCCTTTGCTCGCCGCCCGGCGGCCAGGCCACAAGTGACGTTCAAGGTACGGCTTATAGCTACCGAGATAGGAACTGATGCTAGACGTAATGAACCTGGGCGTAGGAGGGGTATTCCAGCAAATATGAGGAGATCAGCATTCGGGCAAGGTCTTATCAGTGGGCAACCCGTGTTCCCGGGCATGTGGTGGCATTGCTGCTAAGATCTGTATGTCAATGAGTTCATGCATTGTAACCCTTACGAGGAAAGACTGTATTGAAAATGGAGAAATTGAAGACGTTGTTGATTGCGAATCGTGGTGAGATTGTACGTGGTTTCCGGAAGCTTCGTCCAAACAAGTCGTGGTTTCCCAATCTTACATTCGGCAGGCTGTCAGAATCATCAAGACTGCGAAACGACTTGGTATCAAAACAGTTTCGATCTATACATCGGCGGACGCGGCATCACTTCATGTGTCGAATGCGGATGAGGCAGTTCTACTACCCACTGTGCAGAGCTATACCGATGGCAACGAGATCATCAGGATCGCCAAGTCAAAAGGCTGCGATGCGATCATCCCTGGTTATGGATTCTTGTCGGAGAATGCAGCGTTCGCGAAGGCAGTGACTGATGCTGGTCTGGCATGGGTCGGGTACGCATATGAAGCGGAAGCGTGAAAGCCTGTGCTGACCGCGACTGACTTCAGTCCCAACGAAGATGCCATCAAAGCCTTTGGTATCAAGCACACAGCTCGCGGTCTTGCCAAGAAGTCCTCAGTGCCTATTGTTCCGGGCACAGAAGGTTTGGTTGAGACAGAAGATGATGCCTTGAAGCAGAGTGAAGCACTTGGATATCCCATCATGCTGAAGGTGACTGCTGGTGGAGGAGGTGAGTATGTGTAATGGATTAAAGTGGCATTTGAGCTCACAGTATCGTTTCCAGGCTCCGGCCTAATCACCTGCTATAGCTCGGCTGAGGTCAAGGATGGCTACAAGAAAGCCAAGTCTCGTGGTGAAGCTCTGTTCAAGGATTCGGGAGTGTTCATTGAACGATACTATCCAGAATCACATCATGTGGAGGTTCAGGTCTTCGGCAATGGCCAAGGCAAAGCCGTCAGCTTTGGCGAGCGAGAGGTAAAGCTTTCACATGAATTGAGAAGTGCTCACAAGCTGACTGAGGGCTCAATAGTGCTCGATACAAAGGCGACACCAGAAAGTCATCGAAGAGGTACGCGTTCATTCGAAATGTTTCGCAGGAGCGAATTTTGACGCAATTTCAGTGTCCGAGCCCGTTCGTTGAGAAGCATCCTGGTCTTCGTGAGAAGATCTGTGAGGCTGCTGTTGGTCAGTCACCGTGATGCTCAAAATTTGGCGACAGCTGACAGCGTTAGGACTTGCCGAATCAGTCAAATATGGCTCTGCCGGGACCGTAGAGTTTCTCGTGGATGACAAGTCGGCGGATTTCTTCTTCCTCGAAATGAACACACGATTACAAGTCGAGCACCCGATCACGGAGCTTTGCTACGATGTAGACCTTGTCGAACTCATGCTTAAGCAGGCTGACGCACAACTGACCGGAAAAGGAGGCCTGGAAGCGGAATACCTTATGTCTCTGCAGAAGCCCAAACCATTTGGAGCAGCTATCGAGGCTAGACTTTACGCTGAGAACGTTCTTCGCGATTACGCTCCATCTCCTGGTCTGCTCACTGAGGTATGCTTCAATGGATCGCTTGATGTTCATGAGCTGACTCAGACTTCATCAGGTTCACTGGGCAGACATACCCAACGCCCGCATCGACACCTGGGTTCGGACTGGACTGCGAGTAAGTCGCTCAAGGAGCAGAATCGGAAACAATTTAGATCTGACGATCACGCATAGATATCTCCAAATTACGATCCATTGATTGCGAAAGGTATTGGGTTAGCCAATCCCACTTCAGCAATGTGTTGGACGCTGACAATGCGCAGTCATCAGCCACGCCAAGACAAGAGATGCCGCGAGAAAGGGCATGAGTCTATTGCTTGAGCACTCCAAGGTGTCAGGACCTCCTAACAATCTCGATTTTCTAGCAAGTATCATGCAAGACGACGTCTACCGGTCCGGCAATACTCTGACGAGTTTCCTGGGATCCTTCAAGTACGAGGCCAACGTCATCGATGTTATCTCTGCCGGAGCGTACACTCTCGTACAGGATTTGGAAGGAAGGCCGTCTGTTGGGAAAGGCATTCCGCGAAGTGGCGCTATGGATCCCGTTTCTCTTGCTGCAGCCAACATACTTGTTGGCAATGACCGTTCAAGAGAAGGCCTTGAGATTACGCTTTCGGGCCCTGAGCTGCGCTTCCTAGGTCCAGCAGTAGTTGCACTGACTGGTGCGCCGATTGAAGCAACCTTGGATGGTGGCCAGTTCCCTATGTGGTCACGGAAGCATGTCAAAGCCGGACAACGGCTCAAGATTGGTCGCACTACAGCTGGAGGGTGTCGGAGCTATCTTGCAGTATACGGTGGGTTCCCGTCCGTTGCTGATTACTTCGGAAGCAAGTCAACATCACCTCTTGTTGCCATAGGAGGCTATCAAGGTAGGCAGCTGGCACCAGGGGATCAACTTGAACTTGTCAAGAACATGCCGGACAGTCTTTCCGGACATCCTGTGATTCCAGAGAGCCTGCGACCATCTTACTCGTCACCGTGGAAGATCAATGCATTACCGGGACCACATGAAGAGGGCTATTTGACAGCAGAAGACATCGAAATGCTTTATGGTACGGAGTGGAAAGTTTCACACAATGCTAGTCGTTCAGCCATAAGGCTCATTGGACCAGTACCCAAGTGGGCTAGAGAGGACGGTGGCGAGGGTGGTTCACATCCCTCTAATTTAGTCGAATACGGATACTCTACGGGCTCATTGAATTGGACCGGCGACGAAGGCTGCATCTTTGCGATGGGTAAGTGGTCTCTATTAACAAAAGTCCTCTCCACATTACTTACTAATTCTGCAGATTGCCCAAATTTTGGTGGATTTGCGAGTTCAGCCACCATCATTCGAGCAGACTACTGGAAGATGGGACAGCTCAAGGCAGGAGACAGTCTACAATACCAACGTGTGTCTTTAGAGGAAGCGCTCAGCTTGAGACAACAAATGGCAGACTACATCGACAACCTCGAGCAAGCTGTTAGCAAGAACGACTTTACTGATGTGAAGCCAATCGATGTGGACTTCAAGCCTTCTGGAAATTATAGCAAAGCGGTCATCTGGGAACGCGCGGCTGAGGGAGCACAGCCCCAAGTTCGCTTTCGTCAAGCTGGCGATGATTACGTATTGGTCGAGTATGGCAACGAGCAGTTCGATATCAACTACCGGTGTAGAGCTACAGCACTGGAGAAAGCTCTCAATGCTAGCGATGCACCATCTTGGCTGAAGGAAAGCCTGGTCACCACGGTCAGCTGTTGCACTTCCGTCAACATATGCTACGATGGCGCGAAAATGGATCGTGCTAAGTTAGTCAAACATCTCGAGGCACTGGAGGATCAGTTTGGAGACCTCAGCAGTGTTAAAGTTCCATGTCGGAAGTTCAAACTCCCTCTGGCCTGGGAGACGACCGAGCAGCGTGAAGCAACGAAGAGATACATGGTTTGTTCAGTCATTCGTTCAAGAAGATGCTTGTTCTAACCCGCACGTGCAGGAGACTCAGCGACCTCAAGCTCCGTACCTGCCTGACAACCTCGATTTTGTGGCCAAAAACAATGCGTTTACCGCCGAGCAGCTCAAGCACAATATGCTCAATGGCGAGCTGATGACTGTTGTTGTCGGCTTCTTCTGTGGAAATACAGTATCTTTGCCCGTTGACCCTCGGCAGCGTATGTCCTCGCCAAAAGCAAATCCCTCGAGGGTCTTTACTCCGGAAGGAACGTTTGGCTGGGGTGGGTCGTGTGCTTCTATATACCCCGTCGACTCACCAGGCGGCTACCAGATGTTTGGAAGAACGATTCCATGTAAGTTTTCACAACGCCAAAGACTTCGTGACCACTGACTGATACATACAAAGGCTTCGACTACTACGGTTTCAAGGCTGGATTCTCACCCGAGCGTCCATGGTTATTCCAGGACTTCGACATTCTTACTTTCTACGAAGTCAGTGAGGACGAGCTCAATGCTAAGCTGGAGCTATTCCGATCGGGCCAGTATGAGTTTCAGTTTGAGACTGTCGAATTTGACATGGCCGAGCATAACAAGATGCTGTCGGAGACTGCCGAGGAAGTCAGGGAAATCAGGAGTAAACAGCGTAAGGTGCAAGAAGAAATGATTCGTGCTGAGCAAGAATCTCTGGAGAAGTGGAGAAGCGACAAGGCCAAGAAGAAACCGGACGAAGGTGCTGTCGACACTCTGCTGCAGGATCCAGCTATAACTGCCGTCGAAGCACCCGTGGATGCAAACGTAAGTGGTCCCGATCTAGGCGCAAAGTGCCTCGTGCTGATGATGCGAAGGTCTGGAAGGTGGAAGTTAAAGAAAAAGACGAACTCAAAGAAGGACAATTGGTGGCTATCCTGGAAGCTATGAAGCTCGAGATCAACGTCAATGTACCCGAGAGTGTCAAAGGCAAGACCAAAGTGGTAAAGCTGTTAGTTGAACCAGTAAGTTCCTGTGCTTGAGTATCTGCTCAGATCCTTGATACTAACACATCGCAGGGAGAAACGGTCAAGGTAGATGAACGCGCATTTCCAAACATGGATGATTTTACTGACTTTGACAGGCTGGCGGTCGCATCGCCCTCATTAGAGCGGAGTAGATTGCGTCAAGCACATTGCGCCTCTTTCAGTACTTTGTGCGCGTGCAGTCTGCTCCAGCATGACGCTTAAGATGGAAAGCTATATTGCTTTGTCGTCGACGGGCACCTCGTATTCTGCTGTCCTGCAACCAGACTGTGGGCCACTTACAAGCATAGTCGTCAAGCCTCCTTGACGGATCATCCTTTGGCTTGGCGTGACTACCTTATAGCTGCATGCAAGGCGTTCGTATTTTGTGTATCAAGGTTTAAGTACTCATCTAGGCGGCAGAATAATGGGAAGGTTCCACTAATGTTTCCATTAAGTGGTGGCAGGAATGGGCTGTCGAAGGATCGGGCTGTGCTCTGGCTGTGCATACCAATGCCGAATTTCCTCCCTCACCTCACACCTCACCGAGTTCCCCACACGCAATCACGGATTGGGCTTGAAGCTTGAAGGCAGCCGATTTAGAATTCCTGAAACGGGAATTGAGAACACATGGTGGTCGGAAAGCACGTGCTCGCAACCCACCGAGTGCATCAAACGGTTTAGTAACAAATTTCCTTCATGTCTTCGCTTGATGTTGAGGAGACCTAACCTATGAGATCCATTGACTCGACCTTCTCAATGCCTGATACTACCTACAGACTCGACTCGCAAGGCACTCATATCGAGACCCGTCCTCTCCAAGACGATGATTTACAATGGCATGACATCGTACGCGCAATGGCAGCGGCCACAAGCATCGTCGCAGCGCGACATCTCTTCAACGATGGCTTCCACTATCCTCTACTGATGCTCATCGCCCACACGATCCTCGCATTAGTACTTGAAGCTGAGTGCGCCAGACCCAACATCGAAAGCCGGCCACTCTGCGGCTGGATCGACTCGCTTTGGCAAGCAGTATTCTCAGCACTGTTTGCAGCTGCTCTTGTGTTCGCCTACCAAGCCATGCTACATTCAAGGAACGCGACGTGCTGTTTAATGGCTCTGGGCTTGTCCTGGACAATGGTCGCACGCGCTGTTGAGATCTTGCTGCGGTTGGATCGGAGCAAAATCGCGGAGGACCTGCTACGTCTGGCGACTTTGACCGCTTGCATCGGCTTATTGTTCGTGGAAGAGAGGATGCTAGGCGAGAAGGAAGTTCAGGTACGCGCTCTCGGCTTTGAGGACGCTTTATCCCTTACTTGATATGGACAAAGGTGCTGATCTAGCGCAGCTTATCCTGTATGCCGCGGTGTGCGGCGCGATCGCGAAGGCAATCTACGACTACGATCTCGTCGCGAATCGAGTCGAGCTCGGCCTCCTTCGATTGGAATCGTGCACGATTGGTCTAATCACATGCCTAATGCTTTCTGCTACCCTACTTGGGCTTTCAGGCTGGCGTAAGCGACGCGACATCCACTTCAGTGGCAGGCTTCTGTGGATCGTAGCAAGTCTGGTTGCTGGAGCGACATCGCTCTGTAGCAAGTCAGTCTTAGCTCGCGTGCCATCTATGATTCGAGAGCGCTGTCAGATTCCGCTCGAGCGTCGCACTGGCAGTATTATCCTCGCATTTTTCGTCTTGGCTACCATCGAGTTTGACAACCAGACCGCACACCACCGACCATCAATCACTTCTGGAATACAATGGCTGATATTCATCATTGGCTGCCTCTCGACCATCGACCCGGCATCCGCCTTCCGCGCGCTCAGCTCGACGTTTGCACGGAGCTCAAGGTACACCAATATCGATGGTGAGGATCCTCACGACCGCGCGGATGAGACGCATGATGAGACGGGACACGAATCGATTGCGATAGAGCTTGAGGAAGAGGATCAAGAGTCAAGGCAACACTCATGGTCTCGGCACATATCCTTGGCATGGCAAATATTCCTTTGTGGGACTCTGCTATTTCTCATAATGAGCTGTGCAATTCAGATGCGCCGGCCAGAACTCGTCAAGTTTCCATCTCGGCGCGATCGATCGAACTCGAGCTCAGATCTGGACATTGTTATCGCATGGTATGATGAGCCTTACGAACAGGTGATCAAGACAGCAAATCTCGCGCTGCAGCTACCTACAGCCGAGAATTTGACCATCCGAACTATCGTCTACAACAAGGGTTCCATGAACGAGACTGAGCTACGCTTGAGATTCCCAGAAAATCGCGAGCTCATTGTTCGCAGTCTTGACAACGTAGGAAGAGAGGGCCATACCTATCTTTCGCATCTGCTTGGCGATGTCGAGGACTTCTCACCACACACCATGTTTATTCAGGCTGAGCCACACGAGTACGGATATCTCCAAGCTCGGCTACAAGACTACTTTGTGTCCAACACCGGCTTCCTATCCCTGTCTTATGCACGCAATTTCTGCGCCAATTGCGACAAATGCAACGACCACTCCGGATGGCATGGAGACAGGTCTCTTCTTCAAGATGTCTTCGAGCACTCAAACCCTGGTAAGACGTGCCAGGACATCAGCCTGACGTATCGTGGTCAATTCATGGTCTCCGCAGAGAGGATGAAAAAGGTGGACAAGGAGCTGCTTCGAATTCTGCAAGATAAGGTTTTGCATGATGAAGAGTTTGGATACACTCTAGAGCGGCTTTGGGGTGTCGTCTTTCAGTGTCCAACGATATCAAGAAGATGCCCGACTTTGCTGAGTGGATGGCTTGGGAAGTTTGAGAACGAGTCTGATTGTCAGTGCCTAGATTGATACCCATATAGCGAATTTGACTTTTTGCATCTGCTTCTTTCAGTCCACTTTGATGTTCTCGGAATGTATGCTAGAATTCATTGCGTTCACTGTCAAAGAGTGGTGACATTAAGACAGCTTTGAGCATATCAAAATCAGTATGGCGCACTTTTGAAACGGGCGAGACAAAAGTGACAACATTTTCAAGCTCGACCAAAAGCATCGCTTAGAGAAACAGTAGTGCAGACCTTTAAAAGTAAATACATAGAAAATTGAGACTATTGTACTAGTCTATGATTGTGTCCTGTCCGAATACTTACCGAGCATTGGAGTATTATCCTTATATCTAGTATAGACATATATGTCTATTTACTAAATTTAAATAGTTGATAGAAGTGGTCAATGTGCAGTCACGTGAATACTGACATTAGTCATCTCAGTTTAAGCTTCACTAGCGTAATATAGTCTTAGATGCGACGTTCGACCTCAGTGAGTTATAGAATACATGACCACATAACGCGTTGACGCGCCAGCACCTGAATACTCCAGCGGTCGGGACTACTTCGAAACATTGTATATTTAAATGCGCTTGGAGTACTGACCTAAACGGTAAGTCTACTTCCATTCGCTCCTGCCGAGCCACAAGTACACAATAAACGCGCCTGCACGGCCGCGGATTTCATCATGGTTCTGATATGCACAACTGATGGTCTTCGTGAGCGTGATCTTGCTCTGATAGGAGGAATATACTGATGTCCAACAGCTCTAGTTCCTCGTCAGTGGCACCTGCCGCGATTGGCGGTAGGTGCAGGCGCAGGCGCATCCACCTCTTGTCGCCATCATGGATCAAGAAACACCTGATGTCCTCATGAATGATGGCGAGATCATACAGTCTACGGAGCCATACTCGTCCCGAATGGCCCAGAGCGCGGAGCTTCAGCCCAAACAAGTTTTAGGCTCGTACGATGGCACAGAACCTCTTCCGCGGCATCACTATTCAGGAGCAGCTACTCTAAAAGGCCCCGGTCTCAGACGAGAAATACCGGCACCAGAATTGGTCGTACGCAAAGATGGGCCCAGACCGGCAAAATTTAAGAATCTGCCATATGCAACATCCCAGACCGGCCTGGTCTACGATGTTCGCATGCGGTTTCATGTCGAAGCCGAACCATCTGAAGACGATCTGCACCCGGAAGATCCTAGACGAATACACGCAATTTTCGAAGCTTTCGTCAACGCCGGTCTGGCATGGAGAGAAGGCGATTCTGGTCCCGCTGATGATCACTTCATGGGTCGCATTGATGCAAGAATGGTTACACGCGAAGAAGTCTGTCTAGTCCATGATATCAATCACTGGAAATGGGTTCAGTCACTGCTAAGCTTGAGCGCCGAAGAACTGCAGACAGAACAGCAACACCCACCTCACAGAAATGACTCCATATACCTCTCGAACAGCACTCCGTACTGTGCGGCGCTGTCAGCTGGAGGTGCCATCGAAGCATGCCGGGCGATCATGCTAGGAAAGGTCAAGAACGTATTCGCTGTCATTAGACCACCTGGCCATCACGCTGAGCGAGAGGACGCAAAGGGATTCTGCTTTTACGACAATGTTAGCATTGCGACAAAAGTATGCCAAGCAGAATTTGGAGAACGCTGTCGGAAAGTCTTCATTCTGGATTGGGACGTCCACCACGGCAACGGTATCCAACAAGCAAATTATGAAGATCCGAATGTGCTATACATTTCGTTACATGTGCACAAGAAAGGCTCATTTTACCCAGAGCACTCGTATCGCGACAACCGACTTGCTTATGGTGATCATTTGCACTGCGGCGAGGGACCGGGGCTTGGCAAAAATGTCAACATCCCGTGGAGCAAGCAGGGCATGGGAGATGCAGACTACATCTACGCGTTCCAACAACTGGTTATGCCAATCGCCACTGAATTTGATCCTGACCTCGTCATCATTGCTGCAGGCTTTGATGCGGCTGAGGGCGACATGCTCGGTGGTTGCAAAGTCACACCGGCTGGCTATGCACATATGACCCACATGCTTATGTCGCTAGCAGATGGCAAGCTTGCAGTATGTTTGGAAGGTGGCTACAACCTTGAATCGATTGCTCGTTCTGCCTGTGCCGTTGGTCGTACCCTGATGGGCGAACCACCAGACAGACTGGAAAGTATGACGCCGACCAACTCTGGCGTCTCTGACGTGAAGCTCGTCCTCAGACAGCAGAGCAGATTCTGGTCTAGCCTTCATCCTAAGGATCTGTCGACAAGACTTGGCCCTCTGCGGGGTGAGCGAATGCACAATGTGGTTCGTGGATGGCAAGCAAAGACTTTGTTTGAGGACTATCAAATGACACCGCTTTTTGTGCACCGCGAGCATTTGGCAAAAGAGTTTGAAGATCAAGTACTCGCTACGTAAGTGATGCCTTTCCCACATTTGGAGAGTATGCAGATCGTACCACTGACTCTGACTGATTGCAGGCCGGACTACGCCGAGGCTCGTCCATTGCTCGTAATACTCCACGATCCACCAGAAATCTTAGCTTCGCCAGACCCTCGAACTGGCAAGATTGAGCTGCATAATACCTGGCTGGTAAGTCATATATTGCCGCTGTAGGCAGAAATTCCGCTGACTTGATTAAAGACTGATGTGGTGAAGACTTACGTTGATGGCGCAAGAAAACAAGGATTTGCAGTGATCGATGTCAACCTTCCCAGGCATGTCTCTGACTACGACGCCGACGACAATCAGCATCAGGAGAACGACAGCATCGAATTTCGGACGAAAGAGGCAACTCAAATTCTGACATACATCTGGGAGAACTACATTGAACTCAGTGATAATACTCATATCTTTTTGATGGGCACAAACACTGGCCACGGCGCCATCCTCAACTTTATCAAGAGCCGGGAAGGACGGGCGCAAGACATGCTCACGAAGGTGATTTCCTTTGTTGAAGACGTGGCCCTCACCTCCTGC
This sequence comes from Pseudocercospora macadamiae, assembly GCA_012978405.1. Lineage (NCBI taxonomy): Eukaryota > Fungi > Ascomycota > Dothideomycetes > Mycosphaerellales > Mycosphaerellaceae > Pseudocercospora > Pseudocercospora macadamiae. Next base: position 137,883 of record WRNY01000054.1, read on the forward strand.
AAATCCCTGGTCAACAATGATTCGCTACCCGGGTGGTACTACAATACGTCGCTCGTATTCGTGGCTGGAAAACATAATTATTGGGAAAGCGACTATGCGCGGAAGCCAAAGAAGAGATTCGGCAAACTCTCCAAGAGTGCCTCAACATCAATCAGTGATATGCTCTTGGAGCACAGGAATGAGGTCATGAAATGTCTTCGCGAAGAGATTAGTGACTGGGAACAGCCAGAGAAGCCGGGAAGCGCTGATGAGATGGACTTGAGTGCTCCGTTACCAAGTCCTCCGAAATTACCTCCCGTACACAACTTTGCGCTCCCTTCAGCATCATTGCCAGCATTTGCTCCCGAGAACGGAAGTCGCGTATTTGAACAACTTCCAATGGAGAATTCAAATCTGCCGATGCAATAGGATGCAGCGAAGCAAGGAAGTGAGTTGAGGTCGCCAGTCGTGCACAGTTTCGCAATCACTCCTGCAGCTCGACCAGCTCTGGTGCCCAAGACTGGAAGCCGGGTGGACGGGCAAGTCGAAATATCTAATCCGTCGAGGCAACGCGAATCAGCGAGGCGACAGAAGAGCAGAAAGATTTGAGTGAAAAGATGCGTATGTCACCCTCAAGAGGAGCGATGCCTTGAACAAGACGGCTGAAATGCACTTAGCGAGGCATTTGGATTCGGCCTGGACGCTGGAGTGCTTTGTCCCTGAGACATAGAAGCTAAAGAAGCATTGGTCCAGGCGAGAGAGTTCGGAAAGTGGACGAGTGACAACGTGCATCACTGCTACGTCTGAGATGAGAGCAAGTCGCTTAATGAGGGGCCCACGCTGTGCTTTCCCTGCAGCTTTTGGTATCCCTTTGGGACGACAAGGGCTTGCTGTGCCATGAAGATGCATTTGCGCAGAGCCAGGGAAGTGGCACTGAGTACATGATCGAGCTACGCAGAGCGAATCAAGATCAAGATGCATCGTCTCCCGCAAGACACGAGATATCGGCAGCCAGCCGCGAAATGGCACTGTGATGTCGTCCCGAGTTTACATTGAGTGGATATCTCGCTCAAAGCGGTTTAGTTTGCATGACAAGGATATCATCTCAAGACTTGAAACTCGACTTCATGCAACTTCACCTCCAATTATTCAGCTGAGCTTCTACTGCTCAATTGAATCCCAGACAGGCGATAGTATTCACTATGACAGATCTGTGTTTGCGTGACTTCTGTTTACACCCGTTCCCAAGACAACAGGACTCTAGTCTATACCCAACGAATAGGATGGCAGTCTGAACCGCGTGTGAATCCGCGGCTGAAAGCCTCAATCCTTGAACCTTCTTTGTCAGGCCCAAAGCACATCACCAACGGAATGATCGGCAGCAGAGTCGCTTGCCCGTCATGGCGTTCTTTGACCTCAGATCTGGCGAGGAGCTTTCAGCTGTGCAACTGGGAGTCAAAAGTTCAACCATAGAATGCATGAGCTGCCCAAAGACCTGACCAAGTCCCTCCGCTCATGGAGAGGAAGCATATATGGACAGAGTGTTCGTCACGAGCCAAGCGACTTGGAGAAAGGACCTGAAGATTATGGCGAGAAGAATGGCGGAGAGTCCTTGAGCCCTGCTGAAAGCGCAGTAGTACTGGTACATGCAGACGAGCCTCTTCTCCATCCCAACTCTGACCACAAGACATAGCATCCTACGGCATCATCACGTAGCCTGCGAGACAACCGACGTGGAGATCACAGACAACAGTACCAAAATGGCTATCAATCGATTCCTCAAAGCCGACAACAGCGATTCGCCCCAAACCACGACGATGACGGTCGAAGTACTCCACAGAACGCAGTCGCAAAACGTCAGGGCACACTCCCACCCCAAACCCCAGCTTCAGCCAAAGTGAGCGTATTCCACCATGCTCCCAAGGTCGAAGATCCAGACCCAGCCGCAGACCGACTCGACGACGAAACGACCCCGTTATCCAAAGAGCACTTCTACGAATTGATGGGTATGAAGCCACCACTACACAACAACCAGCTACCAAAAGACCTCGCAATAAAGCACGGACTATACGGAAAGATAAAAAGCCACTATCTCTACATCCTAACCAAATACCGAGTCTACGACGTCCTAACCTACGTCTTCCTGACCCTCCAACTCCTCCTCTCCGCAATCTTCATCGTCCTAGGCGCACTTTCTCAAGTCGACAGCCATATCGCGATCGCCATCCTCGGAGCCGTATCAACCGTCATAGCCGGTTCACTAGCTCTAATGAAAGGCCAAGGCCTACCGAACCGTCTTCGACAAATTCGAGACGATCTTTCCAACGTCATTTTCGAAGCGGAAGAGCTATATTGGGATGCTGCTGCGGATCGACAGATATACTTCAAGGATATTAAGAAAGTGAGGGAGGATTATATGAGAGTTTTGGCCGAGGCGAGACAGAATCATCCAGATACGTTTACGTCGACTGCGAATAGGATTGCGCAGGGGATTCAGGCGCATCCGAAAGCTACGACTACGACGACGGTTGGGGTGAAGTAGTAGATTGTACATGCAAGGTTCTGAATAACAAACTAGATATGAGACAAGTGCATGGAATAAGCGAACAATCCTACATCCTCACGCAGCCTTTGATTGGGCTTTCAAGTACTTAATCAGTAGCAAGTGGAGAACTGCGAATCAAATGGGATGCTGATGACCGAAATTGATCGATTCCTCCAAAATGATAGTTCGTAGGCTACTCTGCTGAGCCTGACCAAAGAATGGCTTTTCTAATCGTGATATCTACCAATACAACTGTGCGTAAACGGAGTTTTATACCGGATACGCGGGCAGACCTGTGATGCCAACGCCATACTTTCTGCACTCCCGCACAAACTCCCATCCATACAAGATGATTCTCTAAAGCGTCTCGAATTGTCTCATGGCGGTCTTAACGCGCTCTCGCACGTCCAGGTTTGGATCATTGGCCAGCGCCTTGACCGCAGCCTCGATGCCTAGAGCGCGCAATTCTGATGATCTCTGTTTGGCGTCTTTCCTATCTCCGTCTTCCTCGATCCAGGTGAGACTATTCACTGCCCACACACTCATAACGCGTACGCGATGATCAAGGTGGTTGAAGTGGGGTAGCATCGCTCGTAGCAATGGCTGCTGCGCTATCAGCATTTGCCTATGCTTTGGCGACGCATTCGCGAGATGGATGATGACGTGGATTGTGCTCAGAACGAGTTCTGTGGGGTTATAGACAGCACGTCCGTTGCTCGTGGCGCGAGATATAGGTGACAATTTGGCTGTGAGGAGGTCGTACACTTTTGCGGATCCGATTTGATTCATGATGTGGTCTGAAAGCGCGGCGCAGTCGTCACCATTAATGAGGTTCCTAATGAAGTCCAGGGCTTGCTGCTGGATTCCGGTCTCGTCCCTGCGTGCTGTGTACTCATCATTTTGCTCCATTTCGCGAATGGACGTTAGGTATCGCTTGCTGTTGAAGGCTGGCAGAGCACCAGCTAAAGTCGAGCGCAGTGAAGAGGACTGATAGTGAGTACTACTGGCTTCGTCATAAAGCACCTCGCCATCCTCATCATCTTCGTCCATGGCTTCTGTGGGGTATTGTGGTTCGTCCACATCCATGGTCGGTGGGTTGAGGATGTCAACTTGCTCGCCGGCAGCATTTGGTGTACTGAGACCAACACTCACGCCACCGCCGCCAGGAGCAGATGTTGCTTCTCGTTGCTCGCCTTGAATGATTCCCACCAACCAACCAGTCCCGAGCTCCTCTAGCGTCTTGATCTTAACCTCTTTCGGGCAACCGAACACTAAGTGTTTGAGTGCCCAGAGACTTGATAGTCGCAATGCTGGAGAGCTACTCCGGGCATGCTCAACCAATGTGGAGACCACCTTGCCGTCCGAGAGATCCTCCCTCATAGGACTGAAATCAGGGAGGAGATTGCAGCAGACATCCGTAGCGGCGATTTGCACCTCGAGGGAGTTGTGATGTAGCAGCTGGACCAGCGGCTTAGCTATCCCGCCATCTATCAGGGACGTTCGCAGCACGCTGACGCTACGGGACATGGACTGAGCTGCTCGGCACGCAGCTAGGACGACCGGCGTCGTATTGCCATCCTTGGGTGTGACTTGGATGCGGCCATTCGAAGTTTCCGCAAGATCCCCTGGAAATGGCTTCAGCGAGTCGATGATACAGCTCACGACCCCAGCATCAATAATGGCTTTTCGGTGAAGATCTTCTTTCGCCGCCAACGCCTCCAGCGCTTTCAATGCGCCCCTTCGACATCGCATCGCATGTGATATCTCGGGTGGAAAGATTGCAGTCCCTAGCCGACATGACGAAGGAGCATTGGGGTCCACTGGTGGACTAGTCTTTGCCGACCACATTGGTTTGGCCAGCGCAACATTATCAAAGCTCTTCTTGAGGAATGGACAAACGTGCTTAATGGCGTGAGCTTCTACGGCTGCGATTTGAAGCTCCTTGCTTCCGCCGATCAGCAAAGCCAGGACTGAGCACGCATGCTCCTGAATGCCTCGCAGGTCTCGCTGTTCTGAGACGTTCTCTGAACTCCGAGCATCGGTCGCCGTTTGAACAAGTTTAACAGCAAGCGGGACAGCCAAGAGAGATAGCTGTTTCTGCCTCTCCCTGGTCTTCTGGGCAAACTCGGTGCGATGTGATGGACCAGCAGGATCAGCATCAATGGCGTTGGACACGAGTGCTAGAAGTCGTAAAGCGATGAGTCTGTTCAGACCCTGCATCGAGCGCGTGAGAACTAGCAGCCAGCCGCACACGGCATTGGAGTGATCGATGTCGCCAACCAGTGGCGTGTACTCTTGCGTTCCGTTGCCCTGCTTGCCACTCTGTAGTGACTTCAAAGCAGGAAAGCTATTAGAAGAAGGATTGTGCGTGACCGTACGGTAAGCAGGAATGTGGAGGGGTGGTAGCAGGCTGTGGTGTGGGTTCGCGAACCCATGTCTCGCTCCGAACAATGCACGATGGTCGGCTGAGTCGGTTCCGGAGTTTAGGAACAAGTCGCGAACGTGAGGCTCAAGGATGAATCTATGTGCTCGGTAATTTGAACCAGATATTACGGTGGCCACTGCAGCCAAGATGCTGGGAAGGCAAGCATCTGGTGGAGGTGGTGGCAGCTGGGATAGATCTCCCCGGTAGTCCACAATTTTGCATTCGACGGCATGAGCTACCATCAAAGATGCGAGAGTGTCTAGTACACCACGACTCGTGATCAATCCCTTGGTGGCATTCGGCGCATTGTAGGTATCTGGTAGAGCGGAAATGATCTCGCAGACCAGCCTTAGCTGCTGTTTGCTGGCTGGAGTAGTTGTCGGCTGGCGAAGAAAATGATCATATACATCCAAGCTGTCGATATTGAAAATCGCAGACCAGAGATCGTAGTCCAGCGGAGGCTCATCTGCGGCGGCCCAGAAGCTCGCGACTGCCTTGAGTGCTTGAAGGATTGCAGTTGCCAATCTCGGGCCAGTGTCTGTCGACAATGCTTTGACAAGTACGTTCGGTATGTCGGCTGCACAGAGGGGTCCGAGGAAAGACTGGCCACCTGAAGCGAGGCTTCCAATGATGAGAGTTGCCTGTAGTCTCAGTTCATCGTCCGACGTCCAGCCAGAGTAATGGTGCAGTGCCACGCCATTGGATTCCTGTCGCCGCTGTTTGCCAGTGGCCTTGGTGGAGGAGGTAATGATGTCGGAGAGCGGTTGTACTATGCCGAGCTTGACGGCGAGTTCCTTGCGCAGGTCATGGCCGACGATGACATTCTTGAGATGCTTGGCTACCTGTACTTTCTGGTCTGTCGTCACTGACGATGCCTCGGTGAGAAAGGCGATGTCAGCAGCCGACGGACCAAGCATGGTCGGGAAGAATATGTGATGGTAGCGTGTCAAGCTGCGATGGAAGTCAGTAAGGAAGTCGGATGCGATTGATGGACGAGAGGTGCCATCCTCCATGGGGCAGGCGGGCAGGCGGGCATAGGTCGGATTCGGATATCACTTTCGATGACAGAAGTCGTCGCACGCAGCCACAAATTCAGTCACTGTCACTGTCACTGTCACTCCCAAACGCGTTCGCTGAATCTTGAAGAAGAAGTCGAACACAGTCTCAACACCAAGTCTCCCTGGCCCAGCGCTACCGAAGCTCGTCATCTACTCAACGCGATTCACATAGACCCGGCATCAATACCCTGAACCGCCAACAGTGCGAAAGACATCCTCTATAGAAAGCGCTTGCTTGCGCGCTTCTTTCACCATGGCAGCAGTATGTGCTCTCATAACTTTCGTATATAGTGGCTCTATCTAACCATGAGAACAGCCCATTACCACAGTGTCCGACTCGAAACAATCACAAGGCCTCAACCTCATAGCAGCACACTCACACGTTCGCGGACTGGGAGTTACGCCCGATACTCTCACGCCGAAACACTCCGGAGATGGCTTGGTTGGACAGCAGCAGGCGCGGAAAGCTGCCAGTGTGATATTGCAGATGGTGAAAGAAGGCAAGATTGCTGGTCGCGCAGTCCTGATATCCGGTCCTCCAAGCACCGGAAAAACAGCCATCGCGATAGGAATGAGCAAGGGATTGGGCGAGGATGTGCCATTCACCATGCTGGCTTCGTCAGAAATCTTCAGCCTGGAGATGAGCAAGACGGAAGCGCTAGAGCAGGCCTTTCGCAAGTCGATTGGAGTGCGGATACGAGAAGAGAGCGAGGTCATCGAGGGTGAGGTCGTCGAAATCCAGATCGACCGCTCTGTGACTGGCAACAACAAGAGCGGGAAGCTCACGCTGAAGACGACCGACATGGAGACACTCTACGACATGGGCACGCGCATGATTGACAGCATGACCAAGGAAAAGGTCATGGCTGGTGACATTATCAGCATCGACAAGGCGAGCGGAAGAATAACAAAGTTGGGACGGAGCTATACCAGAAGTCGAGATTACGATGCCGTTGGCTCAGACGCCAAGTTCATCTCATGTCCCGATGGCGAGTTGCAGGTTCGACGAGAAACTGTTCACACCGTTTCGCTGCACGAGATCGATGTCATCAACAGCCGGACTCAGGGCTTCCTTGCTCTTTTCTCGGGCGATACTGGAGAGATTCGACAAGAGGTCAGAGAGCAGATCAACACCAAGGTTGCAGAGTGGAAGGAGGAAGGCAAGGCGGAGATTGTACCTGGCGTCCTCTTCATCGACGAGGTCCACATGCTCGACATTGAATGCTTCAGCTTCATCAACCGCGCCCTTGAAGACGAACTCGCTCCGATTGTCATTATGGCCTCGAATCGCGGATCTGCGACAATCAGAGGCACCAACTATCGCAGTCCACACGGTCTACCTCTTGACTTCCTGGATCGCGTGGTCATTATTTCGACCAACCCATACTCACCAGAAGAGATCAGAGACATCCTCTCTCTGCGAGCGCAAGAGGAAGAAATCGACCTTTCCCCAGATGCACTTGCGCTGTTGACAAAGATCGGCCAAGAGACCGGTCTGCGATATGCTAGCAATCTCATCACAACGTCGCACCTCCTATCGCAAAAGCGAAGAGCAAAGGAAGTCGAAGCAAATGATGTGTCGCGTTCATACCAGCTCTTCTACGATCCAGCACGGAGCGTGAAACTTGTGTCGGAACAAGCCGCGCGCTTTATTGGCGAGGACGGCGGTGTCACTTTGGGAGCCAGCACCAATGGTGTTTCTAATGGCGACGCGATGGAGGTGTCGTAATTTGTTGAGGTTAATGGGAGGGCATAGCAAGGCGAAAAGGCGTTCAATACCACGACCAAAAATGGGAAGGAGTAGGCGACGTTCCAGGGTCGGCATTTGAGAGCTCCTGCCGACCTCACTTCACATCCATCGCGTACTGTCAACCATATATCATGTAGAATAGGATGCGTAACTAAGCGCGCAATGCGTGCAATCGACAACACTTGCACCTCTGCCACTGAACGCTTGAGATCAGGTACCGTTCTTGCAGATTGAAGTCTAAGTAATACCATCACACGCCATGCCACTATCGCAGGACTGGACCAGCTTCCATCCACCCTCAAGTATTCCAGTATCCCACCCTTGGATATCTCGCTATCACAACTCTGGACTCCTCTATTTCGACACCAACCCCTCCGAGTCAATCTCCACAGCAGATCTCGAAATCTACGGGCCCTCATCTTCCCCCATCGCATTTCGAATCGGTAACGGCGGAGCAGGATATACCGGTATTCTCGAACTCTTATGCGAAACCTTCATCTCCCTGCATGGCAACAACTTCCGGATAGGATGGGTCAGCAACCATTCTCGCCACTCACAAATTGCATTATTAGCAAATGTGGTACAAGTTGCTTTGACGTATGAACCTGAGAATGAGGATTTGAGTATTAAGGAAGGATGGGCGAGGAGAGTTGGGAGAGGGTTTAATGATCATTTTATACTTGTTGGACCGAAGCAAAGAGATCTTGGAGCGAGTGATGTAAAGGGTGCGATGAAGAAGATTGCGGGGGCAGAACTTCTGTTCCATTCGAGAGGTGATGGATCTGCGACTTTTACGAGAGAGCAGAGACTTTGGAAGACTGTAGGAGTGAAAGTGGATGGAGTGAGATGGATCAAGACGCATCCTTGTACGCCTTATGAGGCTTTGGTTGGGGCTGAGAAGGAACAAGCGTTTTTGATTACGGATCGTGCGACGTTTCTGACTGCGAAGAAGGATGGAGTAATTGATGGGATGAAGGTACATGTGGAGGGTGGGGAGGAATTGTTGAATCCTTGTGCTGCGATGGTGTGGGATGAGAAGTTCAAAGACGGGCCGGAAGAGAATGTCATGGCTGTCAGGTTTGCGGAGTGGTTGATGGGTGATGTTGCGCAGCGAATCGTGAAGCAGTATGGGAAGGATTGGCGATTAGGGAAGGCTCTGTTTACTGAGGCGGCGAAGGAGGAATTCGATGAAGGCGATAGGTTGTCTAGCCAAGAGAGCGGTCTGAGGGCGAAACTGTAGCTTGTGGAAGATGCGTGAGCAGTCGTTATATGAGGTACAATTTTGTACACGAATAAGGGTAGCTTCGCCCTGTGGTGGTCGCTATTCTCTTCTTGTCGTAGTCCTGAATTCTTCACAGATTGTGAATCATCGCAAAGGTCATCCTTTGTAGGTCAGATGAAGGTAATGTTGTATTGATATTGGTGACAGCATCTTCAACTCTGAGCGGAAGGTGCAAGGGACCTCGGGAGTATTTTGGGCTTGCCAAGCACAGTCACGTGCTTGGCGAACCTCGAGTCTCTTGCGCGTACACGAGCCTCTACAGCATCATCCTCGCATACGCCGACATGGTCACCGAAGCAAGCACCGACAACACACCTCTGTTCCGTCAGCTGGACGAGTACAAGTGGAACGAGGATGCCGAATTTCAGGGTGGTCTGCGGGCAATCCTGGGTTCGGTAGAGGACGAACAGCAAGTCCAGCATCTCACGCTCCGAGCCAAGTGTTACTACTTTGCGCGTAAGGCAGGAACACCGGTTGACTTTGATGGCTACAAGGCTTGGGTGGAGGCGAGCCGTACGAATGGAGACGTTCGGAAGGAAGAGATAGTAGAGCAACCAGACTCGTCGGGAGGAATGGCAGATGCGCCGAAACCCGCCAGTTTTGCTGAAATATGTGACATGATTGCTGAAGGGAAGCCGATACCAGGCATAAAAGACATTCCAGATACGATACTAGAGGGACAGGCTTCGGAGAGCCAAGCACAGAGTAGGAAGAAACCTTGGGAGCGAAGTATAGGAGAGGAAGAAGAGAAGCCGAGTTGGATGAGTTGAGATGGATGCATTTGAGACCACAATACCTATTGCAGTGAAGAGCAGCCTGCAATTCACCTGAGAAAGACTCCTGGCGCTTCGTGGGAGAAAGAATCCTCAAATCGACATGGTTTTCACGTCGACAGCACCGAACGATGCGTTAGCTGGAACTTGCCTCCGCCGTGAGCCTGCCGAATAGCGCTACGAAAGAGCATGACACAGGTCGCTCTAAGTTCCTTTCTCCTTTCTCTCACCCTTGTTGAAGAGACGCTGCCACGGTGTGGGAGGACGGGTCTGATCCTCGTCCAGGTCATCTCCAGTCGGACGGATTGGAAGGGTAGCCAGATTGCCTGGTCGCGGACGCTTATCTTTCTGCGTTGCTGTGTCTGGTGCTGGCGCTGGTGCTGTCTCTGACGCTGGTGCTGTCTCTGACGCTGGTGCTGTCTCTGACGCTGGTGCTGTCGCTGAAGCTGCAGCCGGAGCTGGAGTCTGGCTCGGTTTGAAACGGCCGGAGATGTTGCGGACTTTGTCCATAGCCCTCTTCCTCAAATCCTTGAACTCCGGCTTCGGTCCCTCCGTAGCGTTGCGTTTAGGAGGAGCGATTACACCTTGGCCAGACATTCCAATGTTCCTCCATATGTCATCAACGGTTGCCCTTGGGCTTTGACGAGGTGGCGGCTTGGTCGGCTTCGGACCCTCGACAGGGTCAGTGGGCAGCGCTTCTTCGGGAACGGGAACCTGCTCTTGGACGGCGTTGGTATCGGCTGTGATGTCCTGGTCTCCTCCGATGTCTTGATTTTCAACCGGACGAACTTGAGCAAATTCTGGAGCGGGCAATTCTCGCAAAACATCTCCCAATTGGGTCTCGTCGTTCAGCAGCTGTTGTTCACCTTGGGGCCGCTCCGCTGCAACAGCAGTACCTGTGCATGAGTCAGCGTATGCTCTGGATTATGTATGACTGCGACAGCCGTCTGCAACACCGGTTGAGGTGAGCTGTAGCTGTACACATCACGATGTGCTTCTGCGGCTTGTGGACAACGACCATTGACTCAATGGCGACCTAGACGCTTTCTCGCCTCGATCTGATAGAGCGCGTAGACCTCCCGGTGCTCGGAGTGAGCCTCAGTAACACACTTCTCCCGGTCTGCTTCATCGACTACCGATTTCGAGCAGCCTCTGCAGATGAGGTAAAAGGCTTGACACTCGCAGCCTTTTGGAGCGCGTTACACGCTCTAGGCATCGAAAGTGATCGCAGGGCGATGGTCATTGTCCTCAAGTCTCGTCACCTCATTGTTGGACTTACCGATTTTGACCTCATCATCCTCGACCTTGCCATCTTTGAACTCTTCATCCTCGTACTTCTCCTCATCATACTCGTCGGATTTGCCATCGTCTTCTTCGTCTTCTTCATCGTCCTCATCCTCGAGACCTCGCCTCTGACGCGCTACTTTGATCTGGTATTGTAGGCGGGTGACTTCGGGGCTCTCAATATCCCGCTCGTTGGCGCAGGCTTCATCGAGCCAGAACTGGGCGTCATTGAGATGCTCCATGGCCTCACGATACTCCATGGCAACATCATCTTTACCATCCAAATAGGACATGACGAGATTGACGTGCGCGTAGGTGAAAGCCAGGAGATTGACGTTGCAAACCATGGCGCTGCAGATGTTCGCCGCTCGCAGGTATTCCTTCCGCTCGAAGAGCCGGTAGACGAGATAGACGAAGTGGGTTTGTTCTTTTGGATCTTCGTCGATGTTTCGGATGAGTGTCTCCAGTTGTCCGTCATTCAACAATAGTAGACGGTCACGGGCGGCTTTGATCTCTTGCCAATGAGCATCGTCGCTTGCGTACGGTTCAGCCATCAGTGCTTTGGTTGCAGCTTATTGACGGAGAGCGATTGTTCCGGAGGTGGATTGTGACGAGGTGCAATGTTGATGAGGTGAAGCTCTGATGGGTTGGATGGGGTGAGATTTCCGGCGCAAGCGGGAGACGACGCCGACGCAGACGCGGACGTAGCACAACAACGGCCAACGGGATGACGGCGACGACAACGTAATCACGGCTCCCTGCAGCTGTCCGTTTGCCGTTTGACGTGTTGCCAAAGGAGAAGGTCAAAGGCAAAGGCTTCTTGTGAAGGCTGGTTTCGCTGGCACAAGGTGAATGAAGTCTGGTTTTCGTGACAAAGGCGGCGTCGCATGGCATCGACCGCGTTCCCTCTTCATTCACTCAAGCGGGGCAGACTTGTCACCCAGTGCTTCTTCCACATCGCATTTAAGCAACCCAGTCGTTTCCCAAACAACCTTCTTGTCAACTGCCTCCTCTCGCTGAGAATCGCAACCTCGAACGCCGTACCGACCACCTGCACCGCACCAACTATCACCTGTAGCGGCTTCCAGCAACTTCATCCTCGAGAGACTTCCAGCGACCGCCATATCGAGCGACCTTCGACAGCTGTGTCTCAGGCTCACGGCAAAATCTGGCACTCATTCACCTCCTTTGGAGCCCATTTGTCGTCTCGCCACATCAATACCCGCCCCTGCGCTCGTGTTCATTTTGCGTTTGCCACATAACAGCTTCCGAGGTGGAAGCGCGCAGATTTTCAGAGCTTCACCATGGACGACGAGATGATGGACGATAGCGCCGGTAGAGCTGCTGGCATGGCCGACTTCGATGGCACAAACGTTAGCGCTAGTGGAGCTGCTGACATCTCCGGCTTCGATGGCACAAACGACAAAAAGCCGACTCGCAAGCGGAAGGCCGCCGACAAAAGCGAGAAGACTCCTGCGAAACAGTCCAAGACAGAGGACGAGGGCAAGGCCGAAAAGGTACATTGCAAGTACTGCGACAAGCTTTGTGCCAGCAAGGACTCTCTAAGAGGCCACCTTTGGGGGATCTTTACGGGAAAGGTGCAAGACAAAGTCGGCCTGCACGCAGCTTACATCCTCGAGAAAAAGCAGAAGGACGCCGCCGACGCCGATGCCGAAAAGGTACTTTGCGAGTACTGCGACAAGCCTTATGCCAACAATATTTCCAGGCTCTCCCACCTGTCTGCTATTCGAGCTGGCAAAGAGAAAGACGTTGACAACCTCCACGCAGCTCACATTCGTGAGCACAAGCAAATGGTCGCCGACAAAAAAGAGAAGGCAGCCCCGAGGGTGACTTGCGAGCACTGCAACAAGTCTTATGCTAGCAATAATACCAGGAACAAGCACCTGGCCAATATTCGGACTGGCAAAGAGGAGGACACAGACAACCTCCACGCAGATTACCTTCTTCAGCAACAGCAAAAGGCCGCCAAGAAAGGTACGAAGACCGAAGCCGAGAAGGAAGCCGAGAAGGTGACTTGCCAGTACTGCAACAAGCCTTTTGCCAATGAGAATACCTTGCGCACCCACTTGTCTACTATTCGGACTGGCAAAGAGAAAGATAAGAACAACCTCCACGCAGCTCACATTTCTGAGTACGAGCAGAAGCAAAAGCAGAAGGACGACATGGAGAAGTACATCTGCGAGCACTGTTCGGCTGCTTATACCAACAAAGATTCTCTGTACCAACACCTTTTCAAAATTCGCCAGGGAACAGAAGCAGACAAGAACGGCGTCCACAAGGCCTACATCGCTGCGTACAACAAGAAGAAGAGCGAAGATGAGCAGATGAAGCAGCACTTTTGTGAGCATTGCAAGCTTGGCTATAAGACCAAGAAAAAGTTGAATCAGCATCTTTCCATGGTTCGCAGTGGAGCAACAGAGGACAAGAACGGTGTGCACAAGGCTCACATTGCTGAGTATAAGCAGGCCCAAATCCAGCAGAGGAAGCACCGAAACGACCGACAGTCACGATTGGGCCAGGATGAGCGCACATTGTTGCTGAACGAGGAGTATCGACAGGAGAATAAGAACTTTCTCGAGCGACTGGAGTCACTGTTCGGCTCTGGCGTGATCGATGATGATGGATTCAAAGGTCATGTGCCACAGCACGACCGATTCGCGAAGCGTACATTTACCCTGGGACCTTCTCAGATGAGAACTGCCATGCGGAACTACTCAAGAGTATTTCGGAATCACAGCGAAGAAGTCCAACAGCGGACTGGAGATGTCACTCTCATGGACGTCGTCTATGAAGACGATGACGCGCGCATTGAAGAACGTGACGGTGTTCCGCCAGACTGGGTCGTCGTACCTCAATTGGAAGATCTGCCTTTTGGCTGGCAAGAGCTTCTGGACCCTGATGGGGAAACAGTCTTCAGACACCCGGAGGACGACATGATTACCTTCGTCGACATTCGAAGAATCACACAGTTCGACCCGATCTGGGAAGCTACACCACAGTCTCATTACGTCTCCTACAGAGACCCTATCAGTGGCCTTCAAGTGTTCTCGGATAGACAACTGGATATTGTGGAGGATATGGAGAACGAGGACTATGTGGACATCCCAGAGCAAAGAGATGGTATTCGTCCATCTTACCGGGCTGCGATCATTCCAGACTTGGGACCATTACCGACAGGCTGGGAGCAGCGAAGAGTTGAGACTGCCGGAGGATACACGCACAATAGGGTGTAAGTACAATCCCCTGCTCACCTTGCCTTGTCACTCGATGTTACTGGGGCTTCAACGCTGGACGCACCAGCCAAGCCTGGCGAAGCTACCTGGCAGGAGCCTGCTTGCAGCTTCGCTCCATGGCAAGCCAAGGTCACGTTGAGCCAGGTGCACTCACTTCCAAGCATAAATCCGTCCTCCATTGTTGCAAGACACTTGCTAACGTTTCTGTTCGCTTTAGGTACTTCGTCAACAACACCACCCATTCGAGCACATGGATCGATCCACGTCTAATACCAAGTGACTGGACGCACGCTTGCAAGGAAGCGTCGTATGGCGAGAGCGCAGATGCCGACGAGGACCTTCGATTGCGCTTGCAACGCTCACTGTGGATCGCTCCATCTGGTAATGAGATCCTCACCATTGACGATCTCCGTACTGAGCAAGGCTCAACTATGGATGACCATCACTATGTCGACGATCTTCCGCCACTCAGCCACCGAGCTCCTCCACCACCGCCTCTCTTTGTCAACCCTCCTATGGCAGTAGCACCCACGGCCATGGGAGAAGTCCCTGGAGGCAGAAACGACTATGGCTTTCCCTTGAATCCTCGGCTGCATTGAGACGCCAACATTGCCGACGCCCACTTTTGCTTCACAGACTTTTGGCTATGCTCAACTAGAGCTTGTGCAGCAAGTTCTTCATGGTTCGAGCACCTTTTGCAAGAGATAGTAGGATACTTGAGTTGTTCCCAGCTGAAAAGCTCGGAAGGCCGATGAAAAGATGACTAGGTAGTCAGTGTTGGAGTTCAAATGAGATTTCAGGTTCAAGATGTTCTTATTATCTCAGCTGTTTTCGATTTGTGGCAAACGCAGATGCCGCATTCGAATGTTCCATGCATAAGACATTCCTCCGCCCACATGACATGTTTTGTGCAAGATGCTGCCGAACTGCCAGAGGTTAAAGAATTCGAACTCGCAACGATCATATTACCAATTGAGACCATAGAATCAGCATGTGCAAGCGATAATATCTTAGTAACTCAATTGGACAGGCACGAAATGAAATGGCAGCCGTCAATCATAGCAGTTTATGCTGGTCTGGTGCCTCAATGTCTACAAAAACTCTGATGTAGTAGTTATGGGGCTTATCCCGATATGGTCACGCTCTCATTCTGCTCAATTTACTGGCAGCTGAAAGGAATGTCAGCCATCATCGAGACTAGTGACTACTCATCTGGTGCTTAAAATGTTGCTTCAGCTGATCGTGGATAAGGGACTTGGAAGACTAGTGGTACGGGTTGATCTGTGGTCAGGCAGACTCTGATTCAATTGCAAAACCTATCTGCTCATGACGACGCTCGCATCTTGCCCAGTTCCTCAAGGGAATGTAGACGAAACCCTCGCCATCGTTCTTGAACGTCACCAATCCTTTCCAAGTCCACCCAGCGCCATCCCGACCGAAACTGGGAGACAATGATCGCTACGCCAACTCCGATGTGAGAGGCTTCGTCGTTCGGAGTTTGATGAGCGGGTAGACCTCTCCAAGCTGGACGTGAGCTTTCACAACATCACCTCTCTCGATTTGCTTCATCTGCTGCAGATCTTGGACAGCCTCTGTATACGACTTGAATGGCTCAGTGCTCGGTGCTCGTTGGTGCTTCGTGTGCCAAAGATGTGAGAGGGCAGCGTTCTACACCCATTCTCTATTACGCCAGTTGTTGCGACGATGAACTTCATCGTCTGTTGGGACGGTAGTACCGTCGAGGAAGCTGTCACGCCAGTCACCATCATCTTCCAGTGCCATGATGTGATTTCTCAACCGCTGGCGATGAGCCGTGATGGGAGGTCTCCATGGAGGCGGAAGTCCAGCTGCCTGGGCCTGGAAGTCTTGCACAGCCTCGCGCTGCATGCGGTAGTATTCGCGAAGTAGCTCCCACAACGGGTTCTTGTGGATGTACTTGTTCTGGTAACCTGGCCAGTTTGGATCATGCTGCAGGGTGTTGAGGATATGGGTCATTGCCTCAGGACCGCCATTGGCTACTCTCGGCTCCACGACTGAGATGAGGTCAATTCGGTGCGCCAGATTAGTACCGTTTGCCGCATCGAAGTCCATGACCTCCTTGTACACTCCGCTGAAGTAGGTTCCAAACCCAGTGAGTGGAACTGAACCTCCGGCGATGCCCATGGTAAGGAACTGGATCCGTGTCGGCGGATTGTTGGCGTTGAGAACATTGTGATGTAAATCGTGTACGAAGTTGACCAGCGCCAATGGGATTTGATTCGAAACGCGTGTCGGAATGGCCCTCACACCAGGCCGGACCCAAACTACCCCAAGGGTTTGCATGACTCCAGGAGGAGGCGTGGCTTCTTGCGATATCTCCTGTGGATCGTTGTAGAAGTCCATGAGCGTCTGTCGGATGATTGGCACTCTTGCAACCAGTTGAGCGAATGTTGCTGCTCCAGGGTGGGTAGATTTCCGCATCATGATGTACGTCCGATACCAATCTTGCCCGACTTCGATCATTTCATTCGGCGGCCACAAGCTCTGACTGTCGGCGTCGCTCTCTTCACGCATCTCCTCGTCATATTCCTGGCGCTGTAGATGGCTTTTGATGTCCGCCGAGGTTACCTCGCCGAGTTTCTTTGGTCCTGATATTGGATTCTGATGAGACGCCCACTCACAGTGGATATCCAGATCTTCGCACGAACCGCAACGACGATCTGTACGCTTGAATCTGTCATGGGCAGAGGTGCAGCGCTTGCCTTGTGCGATGCAAGGCTTGCAACCTCTGAGGATTTCTCGAGTCAGCGCATTGGAACGCTGCTGATCGTCTGCTACAACCTGCTTCTTTGGTTGTAAATGAGCTGGCTTGATTGTAGCAGTGTCAGGTGGATGTAGTCCAAGCGCCCATAGGTAATCCTTTCTCTCGCCGGATTCCACAAAACCGTGTAGCTGCCCACGACCACCGTTTGACGGATCATGGACGTACAACGGGATGACTGGAACGTCAGGGTCAGAGCTACCAACCAGACGCATGTATCCGTGGGGAGACTCCAAGGTGGGACCATGGACGAGCAGCAAGAAATGCTTCTCGATCATGCCTTGGGCGATCATGAAAGCCAAAACCGTCGATATTATGTCTAAAAGCAAGGGTAGAAGCGTTAGCAAAAATCGAGTGAGGGCAAAAGCCAGGTGATCGTCTGAGACACTCTAGTCGCTTCAAGAACAAGTGCTGAAGTGCGAGTGCTGTCTGCGATATGCAGTGCGCAGCATGCTTTCAGCCGAGGAGTCGGATAGAGGCAGGTGAGGGCAAAAGCTAGGTGATCGTCTGAGACACTCTAGTCGCTTCAAAAAGCAAGTGCTGAAGTGCGAGTGCTGAAATGCGACATGCAGTGCACAGTATGCTTTCAAACGAGGAGTCGGATCGGGTCAGGTGAGGGTCTTCACTTTACTTACCTACACTGGGGATTGTCAAATCTGACAATAAGTCGAAAGCAAAGTCAAGGTCCTCTTGAGCAAGCGGCTGCTTCGTGTCGTCTTGCAGATGCTGCATGACATGGTTTCGAAATTCTGGCGTAACAACTTTCGCTGTGTACCACCTGTCGTCGCCGACCGTCGTGCCGGCAGGATCGTACATTGTCTTCACCAGCTCGTCTAGGGTGATCAATTTGGGAATTTGGCCATGGGCTGTATCCTTTTCGACTTCTTGATCTGAATTTTCATCGGGCATGTCTCTCCAGGCGTTAAGGAATGGTCGTTGACGCACTGAGTTGATAGAGTCCAGCAACGCCTGCAGGTGTGGCAAGGGGGAAGACACCGGTGCTTCTGGGTAATACTCGTCATCCACCAGAGTTTCCAGTGCTTTGAAGTGGTCGAGCTCTCCAATGAGAGCCAGATTGTGGGTGCCGGCAAGTCGATCATGGCTGAAAGAATTGGCAACAGACTGAACCTTGGCCGCCTCCTCCGACGAAAGCAGCCGAGCTGCAGACTCTTCGTTATTGACAAGAGCTTCGAGCATAATCGCCTTGCTCAACAATGCAAGAGGACCTTTCCATGGCTGCAGCCCGGTACGCTCCTTCATTTCACACAGCTCTTCCTTCATGGCATCTCCGGGCCAGCTGTGATATCTTGACGCCTCATCTGGATGCAAATGCGGCGGTCTGCCCTCGAGGACAGCGAAGAAGTACTGGATGCAATTCAGCTGCTCTTTACGACTGAATGCTCCGACGAAAGCTCTGGACGAGATTGTTCGTCCAGGCAACGTACCCAAATGCTTCCACCAGTCCTGTATTGAGTCTTGGAGGGTATAAGCATCCATCAGGAAAGGGTTCTTGATTTGGGGCAATTCCTGGACGCAGTTTTGGGCCAGAATCTGCAGTTCCCAGTAAGGACGGTATCGCCATGATGATGCAGCCCTGATCTGCAGTGTTCGCTGTCGAGCGTATCTCGAGCCATCTTCTCGGTGCTGAGGCCACCGCCAGTCCATTTTCAACTGATCCCAACATCCGTGTGCATATGAAGCCGTAACTGGAGATGCTTTGACTTCATGCCTCCGATGTGTGTTCGCATGACCACGCAACATTAAGTCGCCATTGATGACATCAGCGAGTTTTTGCTGATGCTCCAATGTAAGCTTCTCCACTTTCTGTCCCCATCGTGCAATTTGGTTCACGATCTCCTTGCGAACCGGATTCAGGTTGGACATGAATTTCTGGTCGTTCTGCATAAGCTTTGCAAGCTCTCCAATGGTCGGGTCATGATCGTTGTCGGCATTGGTTTCCATGTCGATGGCTTTGCTGGAACTTGGGAGATTAGGACGAGCTTGTAACGTAGCGTTCACCAACTGCTCAGGAGTGTAGACTGCGTGATGAGTGCGAGGATCGATGAAATAGGCCACGCCGGAGCGAGATCGCAGCTGCCAGCCGCGAGGGACTTGTCTTGGATCGATGAAGGTGCTGCACGGTTGACCATCATAGTTGGCAAAAGCGATTCGATCTCCTGCAACGAATGATCGCCAGCCGGGAGGAAGTAGAGGCAGAGGTTCTTTGAGGTGTCTGTGTTCTTCACATCGCTCATCCTCACCTTTGTCGTCTCTCCAGAAGAACTCGGATGAATCCGCCGCATGGTGACCATATGAGCACCATTTCAGCCGTGTTGTGGAGATAATCTCTAGAGAACAGTACTTGCAGTGGTCAGGGTGCTCTTGAGATGCGACAATGCTCGGACGTGGTACGTTACACTTCTGGCAGGTGAAGAACTCGCCTTCCGGAGGACTGGGTTGCTTTGACACAACGGCTTTTGACGCTGGACCCACGGCATCGTTGTCTGTGGCAGGAGTCTTGCGTCTGGAACTCGACTTGTGAGGTTTGGATTTGGCAGTGAATGGACCGTCGTCGGTGAATGGAGCTCTGCCAGTGAATGGAGCTTGGCCAGTGAATGGAGCTTGGCCAGTGAATGGAGCTTGGCCAGTGAATGGAGCTTGGCCAGTGAATGGAGCTTGGCTAGTGAATGGAGCTTGAGGATTTCCAGAACTAGGTGGAGAAAGCGGCTTCAAGTCGGTTGGGTATTGCAGTTGCAGCTGTCCGTAGAGACGACGGAAGTGATGCAGACGTAGGTTCTTGCAACGTTCGCGGACATTCACAACTTTTGCGACCGGTGATTGGCCGCGGGCGATCTGGTAGGCGTTGTCGATCGTGAGCGGACCACAGTCATTATCGTTGATCTGCTTCAGACAATCGCCGTTTCGGAAAGAGTATTCTGGGACGTACTGATTGAAGTTACGCCTCTTCTCGAGGAGGTTGACGAACAGGTTGATTATGTCTTTGCGCTTCTCCAACGCCGTAGGCTTTTCTTCGACTTTTCCCGAATCCCAGCTGTTGTACAGAACGACATGCTTGGTAGCGAGATGGATGACTGCCAGTGTATAGTGGTTGTTGGTCCAAACTGGAAGGACTATGCTTTGCGTCTCCGATGATATGTCTTGAGGCAAGTACGCGGCATACCTGCAAGTCCACGGTCAGTGAAGAATGGCTTTCCTCGAAGTTGTTTAGCTTACCATGCTTTATCATCCCACTGGGAACCCTGAGCGATTGCCTCGGAAACCTCGCGCATGTGTTTCTTGCGAGAGTCCGTTCCACCCTCCATCCTGCTCACCAGCACCTCTGGGAAGAAGAATATGTGACCGGCCGCTCTATCGGTGCTCATTTGGAGAAGGTTGCTGATCATTGCCGGACCATACCAAGCCGTGGAGCCTTCACCTTCAGGTGGAGGCGGGAAAGCGGTCCAGTCCTCATAGCCCATGTTGGTCAATCCTTCGCCACGGTAGGAGCCCATGCTCAGCTCGACATTCTCGATGCTCTTCTCGGGAGAATGCTCAAGCTCATCATCCTTACTGGCGTTCTCTGCCCTGATCCGCTTATTCGTTTCCTCGATCTTATCCATGAACAGCTGCAGAACATCTGCGAGTGGCTCGGAAAAGTCGTTTGGGTTGTCTTGCAAATCGAATTTGATCTTGTTGACCTCAAAGAAGGCCATTTGTGCCTGATTGAGAGCCTTTTTGTTGGCCTCACGGTGTTCCTTCACAGCCTTGGAACGTTGTGCCTGGGTTTCTGCGCTGCCCGCAGCTTCACTCGGGGCCTCCTCCATACCGGCGAGAACGACTCGCAGTCAAGGACAACGGCCAAGGGTGTTGTTGCAAATGGGTATGTTCGAAATGGTGTTCGAATTTCAGAGTCGATTTGTGGGAGGTGAGCGGCTTCTGTGGAGGAGTGAGAATGACTCGCAGTCAAGGACAATGACCAAGGGTGTTGTTGCAAATGGATGTGTTGGAAGCGGTGTTCGAAATTCTGAGTCGAGTTGCGGGAGGTGAGCGGCCTCTGTGGAGGGGTTGGCAGACGAATTGACAAACGATTGACGATTGGCTTGATGTGCCGTGGTTGCACGGGAACTCAGAGTGGTGTTGGGTTGGAGTGTTTAAACTCGAGGCGGAAGTTGAACACAAGTTGCTCGATATCTCCAAGTTTCGCAAGAATCTCGTGGAAGAAAGTAGCGCCGCCGACAAACGGCTAGTCGTTTGCGCTGTCTCGCGCAGACAAAGCAATGTCAGTCACGTCACGGACTTTGGAGTACAAACTTTTGAATGACAGGGCTCACTGTTTCGAGTCTGGACGCGAAAGATTGGTCAAGAAAAGAAGCTGTCTAACATGGTTAAGGATTAGATCTCTCGTGAAGCACAAGCACACGCTAGCGCGCTGTTGCCAAGCTTTTCATGTGACACCCGCACGCAACCTACATTGTGTCACTGCTTCGGTCATCGGCGAACGTACCGTCAGCCTGGGGGCCTTTCCCTTTCCGCGCAGGGAGGGCTATCCTCTTACCCTGAGCGTACGAAGCCTTCCAAGCCTTCCACTAGTTGTCCATTCCCCCTCGTGAAAGATGCTTTGGAGTCGACGAACGAACAGATCGAAGGCCTGAATCCCCCTCACATATGCCGCACATCCCTGTTGTCCTGCTCGATTGACATGCGTCGAAGAGGATTTAATGCTTTGTGCTGCTCTGGCACTTCACGTAAGGTGTCTGCTCGTGTTCTCGTTGGCATCGTGAAGAGCTTTTCTGCAGCGCAGATACTGGGTCATTGGAGGTCTGTAAGGTTGATGTGTGCAGCAAAATACTGAGGGAAGGGTAGCAATTGCAGGCTGCGTGACAATGCGTGTCAACACCATTCCCGAATAATGACAATGTCGTCGAGGCATGAGGTTGAGGTGAAAGCGAGGTGGAGATGTATAGAATTCGAGTCTCAGCGAGCCGGGATTCTTCCGATGGTTCTCCGCTATATAATCGAGCATCGGTTTGTTTTTCTTCTTCTACATTTCATCAACTCCTCATTCTCTTCATATACTGGAGTATGCACCTCTACCAGTATCTAATTCTTTGCGACACCTTCATTGCGCCACGAGCCGGTCTCGAGGCGTCAAAACACCCTCTCTGGAACCTCACATTTTGGCACAGAGAATCACGCAAGGCTTGGCAATCCACGTGACATCGCAGCTTCAAGCTCACCAACCTCTTATTCCACACCCTCCTACAACTTCACTTCCACTCCACACCACCCCTCCCCTCCACCCTCCCTCCCTCCACACCGCCGCGATGTCAGAATACGTAGGATCTCGTATATCGTTGGTGTCCAAAAGTGATATAAGGAAAGTCGACGCCCCCAAACGACGCGAATTCCCACTAACCGCGCCTCAGATATGTCGGCACGCTCAAGGACATCGACAGCGCGTCGGCCACCGTCTCACTCCAGGATGTCCAATGCCACGGCACCGAAGGGCGCAAGGGCAATCCAGCCGAGGAGATTCCCGGCTCTGACCAAGTCTATGATGGCATAGTCTTCCGTGGCAGCGACGTCAAGGATCTCACCATCATCTCACCTCCGAAAGAAAACCGCCCGCCTCAGCCGCCTCAGATGCCCAATGATCCCGCCATTCTAGGAGTACGTATCAGTCCATCCTTCTATCACAAAACAACACGTGTTTCTCTTATGATGAAGTATTTTTGGATGAAAAACAAAAAACCACCGATGGCGCAAAAACCATGTGGAAATCTCCATGTTGCCTTCCTTCTGATCTATCGCATAACGCACCTATACATCGAGTCGCACTTGTATTCTACATGCGCTAATGTAGTCTCGACAGTCATCCGAATCGCATCAACCACCACCACAACAGCCCCAGCCTCAGCAACAGCAGCAAAACCAATTCCGCGGTCCTCCACCTCCGTACCAGCAGCAACAGCAGCAGTTTGGATACCAAGGTCAACCACCGAATCAGTTTCCACCACCGCCACGATTTCAAGGCCCTGGTGGTGCGCATGGCTTCCCGGGTCAGCCTGGTGCTGTTCCAGGATATGGCATGAACTATGGACCACCTCCGCCAGGCTATGGTATGGGACCAGGAATGGGTTTCGGCCCACCGCCAGGCCACTTCCAGCAAGGTCCACCAGGCGGCTTTCCACCTCAACAGCAGCCGATCGGTCCTCCTGGTCAGCAGATGAACCAGCAGCGACCACAGCAAATGCCACCAAACCAGCAGCCCCCGATTGGCAGTAAGCAGAATACTCCACAGCCAACGACCACCCAAGGACCACAACCTCCAGATGCCCCAACACAAACGAAGCCCGCCGAGATGTCGACAACGCCAATTCCAGCCTCAGCAGGCCCACCACCACCCGTCGATTCGAAGCCATCCACTGCCGCCGCGACTGCTCCGCCAGCAGCACCCCAAGCGCCATCGCAGGCTCCTACCGCACCGAAGCCGAGAACGAGTAACAAAGTCGCTGTGCCGCTCGCCGCCAGCCCGGCTGTCCCGAAGCCGAGAGCGCCGGCGCCGGCAGCTAGACCACAGCCATCTGCGCCAGTCGCGCAACCAGCTGCTCCACCCCAGACAGCTACCGAAGCCGCGACGGCCGCTGTGGCTGCGGCCATGGCCAAACTTGGCAACATCAACCAGGCAGGGGCTGTTGATAACTTGACACAAAAGGTCAACCAGATGAGAGTGAATGATGATGCCACACGAGGACGTGGCCGAGGAAGAGGTGGTCCCCGCGGTGGCGTTCGCGGCGGTCGACGGGAAAGCGCCCAAAAGTCGGTCGAGATACCTAAGGAAGATTTCGATTTTGAAAGCTCCAACGCCAAGTTCAACAAGCAGGAGTTGGCCAAGGAAGCCATCGCCACTGGTAGTCCATTGGCAAGCCCAACGAATGGTGACAAGCCAGACCCAATTGCTAATGGACACACAAATGGCGTGGAAGATGTCGTGATACCTCCCAAGCCAGTTGAGAAGGGTTACGATAAGAAGTCGTCATTCTTTGACAACATCAGCAGCGACCTCAAGGATCGCCATGAGCAGCAGACAAGCGGCGACTTCGTCGACGGACGCGCCATGCGCAGCCAGGAACGCGCCAGGAATATGGATACTTTCGGCCAAGGTTCTGTCGACGGCGGTTACCGTGGCAGAGGACGCGGTCGTGGCCGAGGATTCGGTCGTGGTGGTAGAGGCTACTACAATAACCGCGGTGGCTTCGAAAACCAGAGCCGGGGTGCATATCGCGGACGAGGAAGAGGCGGTGCCGAAACTGCAGCGGTTTAGATACCGTCGTTTTGCAGTGATTGGCTAGCATTTGACTTCTCTGAAAGCACGCCAGTAGCATGCTGTTGTACAATAGGAAACGTCTAAAATCCTACGAGACAAGAAGAAAACGAATGCAAAGAAGCTGCGGAGGCCTGCCATTGGCGGTCAGACGCAAGCTGCGAGGATCGCAGAACCCAATACTAGCCCTTATTTTCTCATCACTGTTCGCAGAAGGCCGCAGCTAACGGGCATATCAGAATCCGAAAGGACCGAACATTAAAGCATGAATCCGTATTCCACTCGAGAGAAGGCATCGCCAGAAGTCAGCACTCTCTTCGTAAGCCTGCTTCAGCCGCAGACTGACAACCTCGAACCTCGATCTCCCTTCACCTTGATAGTTGAGACAACCATCTTGCACATCAGGGCCAAAAAAATATGGCATTCGATGATCTTGTAAAACAACTATCATCAGGCTCTCGCATCCTGGCCGATCATGAGTCGTCAGAGTTCCAGAAATTCTCGAAACGTTGGAGCGATGTCAACTACCAACTTCCTTCAGCAATTGCTCTCCCGAAGACAGACGAGGATGTGAAGATAGTAGTAAGTTTTTATAGATTGCGTGTTGTGTTCTTGTACTACGGCTAATACGATTCCCGTCTAGATCCAATATGCGAACACGAAGAAGATGCCTTTCGTCGCAAAATCAGGAGGGATGAGTCTATACTCAACAATAGGCGGGAATGGAATCGTGATCGATTTGACCGAAATGAGTGGAATTCAACATGATAGAGATGCGAAAGTCGCTACGTTGTATGGAGGCGTTCTGTGCAAAAATGTGGCGATGGAGTTAGCTAAAGATGGGTTCTGTACGACTCTACCTTCTGCTAATCCGATCGGAGCTATACTGTTCTTTCTCAATGGAGGCAATTCGATGTTGGCGGGTAGACTTGGGTTGGGAAGTGATTCAGTCTTGAGCGCCAGGATCGTGACTGCTGAGGGAGAGGTTGTTGATGTGCGAGAAGGTGATGAGTTGTTGTATGCTTTGAAGGGCGCGGGACAGTATTTTGGGATCGTGACGAGGTTGGAAATTTGGACATTTACATTTGAGGAGGCTTTGGGCAATGCTGATGGGAAGATTTGGGCTGGGAGGTTTGTGTTTCCATTGGAGAGGGCGAGAGATGTTTTTGAGGTTATGAAAGGCATTGTGGACGATGCGAAGTATGAGCATGGCGGACTGATCATGATTGGAGCTCCGCCGCCAGCGTTCAAGCCTGCGATTGTGGTACTGCCGAAGTTGCTTGGAGATCACCCTGCTGAGACAGAGAAAGAGGCATTCAGGCTCCTTTACGAGCTTGGTCCAATGGTTTCTGGTGGAGGGGAACTGCCTGTACAGAACGCAGCCGATGGCCTGGATCCAATGTGTGCGCCTGGAGGGAACAAGAAGCTCGTGCTTACCGGGCTGTATGAGCTAGACGTTGAGCTGTTTCTTGAAGTGTTGCAGCTTTGGCAGGAGATGGTCGCGAGCTATCCGGATAGCATAGGCTCCTATTTCAGCTTCCAGTGGGACTCGCGTTTGCCAAAGCAGCCTGTATTCGATTCGGCAAGTAGTTCGCACGGTATTCGATTCTGGGCAAACACAATGACTTGGACCAAGGATTCCGCCAGCGAAACGCCGGTTCAAGCATGTCTTGACAAGGCCATTGATATTTTTCGAAGGAAGCAGAAGCCGGAAGATTACGTTGACTTCAGTAACAGCCTCAGAGGAGGACCGATCGAACGCAGGTATCCGGGCACAGAGAGGCGAAAGAAGTTGCAAGATCTGAAGCAGAAGTGGGATCCCGAAGGTCGATTGAGCAGAGAATTGCTGTAACTTGCAAATATTCGATATTGTTTTGGTGCTGCGATAGAAAGAACTCTCGGCAATAAAGCTTACGTAGCTCAAGCTCTCGACTTCCAAAGCTCACGTCTGCACCCTTAGTCCAGTGACTTTCTCTATCATCCGCGACCATGGAGTTTGACTCTGGGTCTCGACTTATGAGGCTGCCCACCGAGCTCCGCCTGGAAATCCTGGCATACGCTGTACGATCCGCAAGACCCATCGCTCCGAGAGTAATGGTCCCAAGAGATGCTTATCTCTTGCAACTGCCCGCTGTCACACATGCCAGCCATCAACTCCGACAGGAAAGTTTACCCCTGTACTTCGAAGAAAACGAGTTCTACTTCAGCGTAAAGGACGTTCTGGAGATGACGCCAGATCAAGACTTGCAATTTGAGAGAAGGCTGCTCGGTTTTGGCGCATGGTGTGAAGCGGCAGGACATGCGAACTTTATGAGGATTCGCCATTTCGTGCTGCGAGCGTTCGGATCCTTACATGCTCCGAGTGTATCGATTCGCTTGCGTGGTCGTGGGGCGGTGGAGATGGAAGTGAACTGTCTCTGGCAGGGATCCGGTAATCGAAGACCGAAAGCTGAAGCAAAGACAGCGCCAAGGACTTTGCTTTCGATCGCGGAGAGTGTACTGGAAGAGAGTGATGGTAGAGGATTCCTCCCGAGTGATGTTGTCGTGCTGTGTAGAGAGATTCAGAGATGTGGTGCAGAATTGCTGTATTCGAGGTGAAAATATCACGCTTGGATGTCGAACACTCGAGCATGACAAGCGATTCAGTCCGACAACGGCCATGACGGTTGTTGATCTCCGATGCGAGATTGGCCCCTCAAGGATCAAACGGAGCTGCTACCTTTGAGCTTGTGAGAGGTGCAAGTCCGTCTCAAGGAACGAAAAGCTGTCACGCCATCCTTCGAATCCGAAGTTGCTGTCCCAAATTCCTAAGCTGATGTCCCCTTTGTCACGCAATAGTAATTGCAGTGGTGGAGGCATCCCAAGCTGCACAAACAACCCGGAGCCAAAGGTGGTGTTATCGCCGCCTCAGTCTGGACAGTTTCGGAAATTCTCTCCAGGCTCGAGGGATGAATAACCAATTCCGTTGTCTGCTCTTGTCGTAGATATGGCATTGAAGTAAGGTATATCGTAAGGAATTTCTTTCCCATTCACCGAAATCGCAACGACGTGCTGCATGCCAAAGCATGATCGCATTACGCCTGGGAAGTAGCAGCGAGGATTTTGGACCTCTATTGCTTGTTCATCAACGCTGAGAGCGCAATCTTTGTCCACAGCGTCTCCAATGCATAGTAATTGCAGTCTGTTCCTCGGATTGCCTGGGTGGACGCTCTTCTCGGCATGTAATAAATTCAACAAGTCCCTAGCAAATCGATCTATGCGTCTGTCATAAGGTGCTAAATCCCTTCCTTCCGATAGAGGGTGCCGTAATCCTGCCAGTGGCCAAGTCAAGAATCGCAGAACCTCAATACTCGTCGCTTGGGTGATACATCGCTACGGTCATGTCAGTGTTGGAGGTGCAGTCGCTTTGGGGCTGATGTCTTACCAGATAAGCGCTATGCTCAGTTTCGCTGGTGAATAAAGAGTCGGCGAGCTGAACTCGGGGCATCGCAAGTGCGACTTGTCGCAGCCTTTTGGCTGTGGTGAAAAGCTTCCTCAATACCACTAGAGGCATGACCCAGTGTTTTCGTCTTACCCCGTTACTTCCAATACCGATGTAAATGTCCTCCAAAGTTTGGAGATGGGATTCAAGGCATGATGCATCAAAATCGACAACTTCGGAAGAAGCTTTAATTCTAATCATCAGGTAAGTCAGTCCACCAAAGGCCCCGAGAAAGGCCGAGAGAGGGCCAAGGCACCGCGAAGGATTTGCATTATCGTACGGTCTGTCCAGTCTGTCCAAGATGAATGCCCTTAGGTTCACATCCTTTCCTCGGAAGCGGTCGGCTAGAGCCTGGAGCAATACTTCGACGCGTCTGCACAAACCGAGTCTTAGATAGCTGAGATGCTCGAATTGGATGCGGTTAGTTAGATGAGTGGTTGCATGCACCAACAATTGGCCCTCGAGACGGAGTGACTTCAGCAGAAGTGGCTGGCCACTGCTGGATCCATCGCAGCCCAGAACTTTTTCCTGGATAGCTGCACCAACGTCTGCGCGAGTAGTAGAAGGCGCAGTTGATGCATTCATTCCGTCGGCGACTGTGTTTGTCGCTCGAATGCTCAACTGATCGAGGTGCTGACACTCAGCTACAACGATGCCGTACAAATCCAGATTGTCCACCATGTCCGGTATATCCAAGTAACGTAAATTCCGACAGCCTTTTCGTGCGCCGTCCAGGTCTGCGAAATCTCCGTCGATTCGGCCAATCTCCAAGTCCTGCAGCGCACGCTGCTGGATGAACAACATTGAGAGGGTCTTCTGGTCGAAGACTATAAGGTTATCTGCGTAAAGCGAGCGCAAGCAGTCGCGTGGCAGTACCTGCATTGCTCGACGTATCAACTGTCCATAGAACTGCTGTGTTGACTTGCCAACTCTTTTGGGTTTCGAGGGAAGCACAAATCTGAGGCTTTTAACGTGCTTATAACCAGGTAGTTCTATTTCAAGGAACCTCTCGGTCGACGACACGCTCGCAGCGACACCATCATTACATGGAAGCTCGAGAGTCAGAACAACTTTCTCGTATAATTTCGGAGTTGCGACATGTTGTAAAGCCTTACATGCCAGACATAATCTTTTGAGGTCGGTGGGCCTTCGGATCTCCGACACGATCGAGTCCAGAATCTCTGAAGGCAGAGACAATAGCAAAGAACTGTCCATAAATTCCTCGATGCGCTTTCCACTGCCATGCAGTAATGTGTTGAATGACTGATGAGTGGAAGTTGCAGTTTCCTTAAACGCGAAACAGGAACGCGTCGACATAAAAGGGGTGAGGGGTTGGCTGGGTTACAAAGCACGGACCGCTTGCAAAGTGAACCTGGGAATATGTTAATCGAAACTCAAATATTGCACGTCTGAATAAGACGTCTATAACAATACCACAATGACGAAAGACATACGCATGCATGCACATGCACCTCAATTACAGCCCCATTTTCTTCCTAATCCACATCCCAATATCTCCAATACTCTTGTCTGCCTCCGGAGCCTTTCCTGCCATGAACTCCATCACATGCTGCTGTTGCTCTTGAACTTTGAGAACAACTTCCACTCCCGCCTTCTCCAACCTATCTGCAAAGCTCCGCGCATCATCAAGCAGCATATCATACCCGGCCGCAGAAATCCAAGTCGGAGGCATGCCACTCAAATCATCAGCAAACAGTGGACTCAGAAGAGGGTCTTTCCTCAATTCCTTGTTCCCATTCGTGTAGCGCTCCGCCAGCGTATTGACAAAGGGCTTGGTGTTCAGTACATCGTTCTCCTCATTATAGTCGAATGATGGGCCAGAATTCGTCAAGTCATACAATGGTGATAGCGAAATCGATGCTCCAGGAACGGGTAGCCCTCTCTTCATGGCGGCCAGCGGGACGGACGCAGAAAGCCCCCCACCACAGCTGTCTCCCGCTACAGCGATGTTCTTCGCCGGAATGCCTTGGTCCAGAAGCCATTTGTACGCATTGACGCAGTCGTCCAGAGGAGCAGGATATGGATGCTCAGGTGTGAGGCGATAGTCGACGGATAACGCAGGCATATTACATGCTTTGGCCAGATGTGCTGTGAGTTTCCTGTGACTTTGTGGTGAGCCAAAAGAGAAACCTCCACCGTGCATGTACAGCAGTGCATGTTTTGATGAGGCGCCTTCAGGTCGAACCCAGATACATGGTCGATCGGCGACTGTAGCGCTTTCGTAGGTTACTCCTGGGCATTCTGCTGCAGCTTCGTTCACTCTGTCATAGACTGCTCTTTCGAGGAAGGCATTGCCGTCTGGGGGAAATTGCACAGCAAAGATTTTGAAAAGCTCCTCGAGGGCCTTGGATTCCTGACTTGGTGCCATGTTTGCGACTACCGTAATTGAAGTCGTTCGAGAATATATATGGAAGGTACAATTTCACTGGCGTGGACATCCGTATATTGACGTCAGGTGCGGAGCATCAGCCCAAGGTTGTCTTGCGAGCATGCCATCCTCGCATGTCTCTGGTCATTCTGCACAGCATTTATATGAACCGTAGCCGTGCTGCCGCTGATTGCTAATCTAATGAAAGATATGTTCAATGCCAATGTCGACGCCTGTATGGAAAAAGACGTGGTGCTTGAAGCCACTGTGGACCCGCCAACCAGATTCGTCCCGAGGACGCGAGAACGACCGACCATGCTCTTGCTTCGTCAACTTCAGCCCTCCGTCCCACGGCTATACATTATGCGCCGACCGCTCTCGTCATCGCATACACTCACAGAGAAGCATTCTCTTCCTGTTTGAGTACTCCGCCATGCCATATTGATCAATTGACGGGTCTGAAGTGGAGCGGTGTCCTCTCACAGTGCAGTACCAGTCCTGGATAGTGTGTGATGTCTCACAATGCGCGGCGTCACAGAGAGCGCCGCTAAGCCGTGATCGAACAAGTGGTAACGTTGCTGTCAATACAGTAACTGGTAGCTTATAAGCAGAATTGCGCTGCTGATTCAGGCTTCATTTTGGAACCTCTTACCTAACGTCACAGGTCACCTGAGTACCGGGACCAAGGTCCTCACGAGGACAGGAAATATATATTTAAATTATAGTACTCCGCTTCCGAACATTTATTTACCACTGAGAAGAATCGACTTCACGAAATTTACTACATAGCAAGGAACTGGACACTCACAACATCAAAAATTTCACAGTGAGGAAGGATCACACCCAGCAGCTCCAGCCATACTTCTGGCTACAAAATCGTTACTTTTCACGACTGAAGAAAATCTGTGCAACTTATCAAGATCGGCGCAAAATGGGCCACTGGTGGGGTCTGTTCCTAATTGCCCTCACGATCTCCTGCTGTACAGCCTTCATCTTCTGGGCCGGCTACGTAGATCTCGATGCCAACGACGACTATGAGTACACTCTCGAGCAAGAAGCAACACTTGCACAGCAACAAATCGACAAGCAGCTTGGACAAAATCCACGGGATGCGGAGTTAGACCCCGAAGAAGTCTCTCGAAGGCGTGGTTCGGACATTTGGTCTGTGCTGGAGGAGTTTCGCGGTACTGACCTAGACGGTGATCTTGGTGCTTATGCTGCAATTCTCTGAGAGTCGTTGTGCCGGAACTGAAGAGCGATGCTCCGAAGGAGTTATTATTTTTGCTGCGTTTAAGCGAAGCGAACGATGGGTACTACAAGGCACAAGACAGTGGGTGTGGCGACAGTATGCAGGAATTAACCTCATCGGGCGAGGGAATTATGCAGTATCCCTAGATTAAGGGACAGAGGAGTATGGTGTTTGTTTTGAGGGAAAGGGCCTTTGTGGAAGCGTTGAACCAAATCATCTGGTCTCGCACGAGGTCTTTGCGCAAATTCGGATCAACCTTTCTGGACTTTCAGTGACTACTTGTTAGAACTGTGACTGTCAGTTGCAGGACCAGCGTAGAAAGGGCAGCTAAAGTCCTCGAATGAGATGGTGCTTGCACTGTGCTACTCGAAATCGGGTGATTGCAACATCGACTCGAAACTTCTCATACACTGTCTTACCACATGGAGCTGTCACTATACACTAGCTCACAAGCAGGATCGCACTGCCAAGCTGCCTCCTCAAATCCTCCTTCTCAACATCATGGGTATCTTCGACCTCTCCCCATTGCTCCGTTTGATGCAAAACTTCTAGTGTGGCTGCTTCAGCCGCTTCTTCTATGCCGAATTTATCCTTGTGTGGCGCGTTCTGTACATGCTTCCATTCCTGGCTCCATTCAACTAATAACCTTGCGGCTATGAGCAAGCTCTTGGTGGCGAGGATACCTCTCTCTATCGCGGCCATGTCCCATGCTGAAAGATTGTTGACCCAGCTGCGGATCACTTCGTTTGTGGTGTCGGACTGTGAGACTGGCATGATGCTGTCTTCTGCCAGAACTGGCACAATTTCCACACCTGGGAAAATATGTGTCGTCAAAAAAGCGATGATGGGTTCTGCCATGTTCTTCTGTCTTTGTCGCAAATTCGCACTTGACCGCTGCTCCATCGGGTCATATCTGCTCTGCTCTGGAGCCCAGCAAAGAAGCGTATCTGTGCTGAGGTATCGCATTGCCATCTTGACCAAATTTTCTCGGATTTTGGTATCGCCCTGCTTATCCGCTGTCTCAATATCGATGGCACGCGATGTGAGAGATGTGAGCGGGATGTAATGCTGCTTCAGTGCTTGTTGCGCCGATACCAGCTGGTCCCACTCCAGCGCAATTGATGCGGCAAGTGCCCTCTTGCTTTTCGGCAAGCTCAGGACCTGCCTCGTCGCGGTTCGCACTGGCCGTGAATCCAACATCACTTGCAAACTCCCATCATCCATCTCCTTGACCGACACATTCTTCCAGAATCGCTTCTGCAGTGCAGATCCAGGCTTCGCTGGGTCGATCTTGGTGTTCTGACGCTCCTTCAACACTTCGGCCTGCTGCCGCTTCCTGGCCACTCGACTTTCTGGAAAAGATGCATCTGCTTGCGGTGCTGATGGTGGCGGTCCCGGCACAGTGGGATGGGCGACGGGCGTAGCTTTCTGCGTCGAAGTCGTATGAAGCAAGCATCGCGCGCAAATGGATCGCTGGACGAATTGGCGGCGCGCAACCAGCGAAGAGGCCGCCCTCAAGGATGAACCAAAGAGAAATGGCTCCATGCTAGCCCGTAGCTCGATGAGGCTGAGATGGCGATGTTTGTTTCAGCATCTCAAAAGCTCGGCAGGATTAAGAACATCCCTGCACAGCACCTGCATCAGCCTTCAGCAGCCACCCCTCGGCGACTAGCAGCCGACCAAGCGCCACTTTCGATGAACTCGGGCTCTTCTACATATTTACTGGCATGCTAACATCAATTGCCCGCAGAACTTAGGGCAAAATGGGTACGGCTATCGAATACGAACTCCAGGTTATGCATCGGCCACGAACGTCTACTTCTCCTCTCATGTCGATCGGGTGGCATTAAATGCAGAAGCGTAAACATCGGCAGCGTAAAAGGCTATTGCTCTACGAGTTATGTAAGCCCATTGTACTTCTCATTCCTACAGCTGGAGCTGTCCTTTCTCGTGGATCCATCAATCTGGCTGTCTCACTGCTTCCAAGTTCATGAGAATTTTCTGGCTCTGTTTGGTGTCCCAGCAAGCTGGTATTTTGGCACCAGACTCCACCTATTGAGCCAGCTTCTCCGCATAAACACAGCATACTAGTAGCGTGCTGGCCTTGCGGAGCAGGCCGAGCAGCACTGGCACGGTCTCGGTCTAGGCATGCTATGCACTGGTGCTGCAGCCATCCTTCCTTCTGCGACTAACCGCCTACGCTCCCTTCATTTCCATCCCGGCAACCAGTTTACGCTCTCCTCGACTTTCCGGCTACATACTATTCGATAAACATACGCTACGTACGTCGCATATCCAGCGGTCAAGAGAAGGAAGCGCAAAGCTGGACTGCGGGGATCGGATGGTCGCAAGCACCGAGAGCGGCAGAGTCACAATAATATACCGCGCTCTACAGGCGCCCCTGATGTGAGACATGCAGCGAGTCGATGGAGGCACTGCTTTACCGCCGCCAAAGCAATCGCAGTCGCAACAACAACCCAAGGCTCTACGCTTCGTCACTAACTATGGCGCGCCGCATCCCAAGCGGTAAGTGGAGATGCGACCAATGTGAGATGGACAAGCACAGCTGACGAAAAGTTGCAGACGACGCATTGGCGCAGCATGCATGACATGTAGGAAGCGAAAAACTGCATGTTCAGGCGAAAGACCTCATTGCGAAACATGTAAGCAGAACAAGCTTGAATGCGGTGGGTATACCGAAACAGCTGCAACACCGACCCCAAATCGAAAGAACAGCGATGCAGGACAGCGAAGGCCTTTGGAGCAACCTCCTCAGACTACAGACTCTGCGAAGAGACATACCTTTTCACCAGACAATGGGCTATCAAGAACACACTCGGGTGGCAATGACTTGACAAGAGTCGCATCAGGTGGGCAATCGCCGCGGAGCTCCACGGATCGTAGACCTGGTTCAGCAGATGGTTCGAGGAATGGCGAGCCACGGGAATCTCTCTTCTCTGGTCCGAGAAACCGGATGCCGTACTTTAGATGGCTAGGTCCAACTGCCATTATGCCAGGATTCAAGCAGATGGTTGTGAAAGTGAAAAGAAACGACACAGATCCTCATGGTCGAACTTCGACAGATGGTGGCATACGATCGCCATCCTTGAATAATCTCCATACGAATGAGCCCCGGGTTGCCTCGCTATATTCCAATACTCCCGCAGCAGTGGAGTCCGATGTTCGGACACCACTGAATTTACCATTCTACGACACTTCCTCTGTTCCGCCAAGCGAGTTGATCACGCACCTAGCGAATACATTCTTCACCCATCTCGGATGCAACTATCCGTTTCTACAAAGGGAACGCTTCTTGCGGGATCTGGAGGAGAAACAGGTCGATCCGGTCCTGGTGGATGCAGTGTGCGCTCTAGCTGCTCGCTTTTCGACGCATTCACTTTTAACACAAGCTGCTGGCAATGATGGCGAGAAGTCGACACCAGCAGAGTATGGACATGCCTTTGCTCAACGAGCGAAAACGGCAATGACAGATACCTTTCCGTGTCCGAGCGTGGCGGCAGCACAGGCCGCACTTCTGCTAGCTTACAACGAATTTGGTGAGCAACGAGATAGCGGGTTGTGGATGTATCTTGGAATATCCATCCGTATGGCTCAAGATCTTGGACTACACAAGACCGAGGGCCTCAAATACATGGGCAAGGACGGACCGACGCCGAAGATGGTCAAACAGCAACAGCGGGAAGCGGCGCGGACAGGGATTGCATACAAGGAAAGTAGCATCGGCAAGGACAACCCAACGAAATCGAAAAGCGGAAAGGAGCAGACCCCCGAGAACGAAAAGGATACGGAGGAGACGAAGCAGGTCGAGCGTGAGCGTGTCGATACGTTCTGGGCAATCTTCTTCTTAGATCGTGTCGTAAGTTCCGGCACCGGTCGAAGAAGCACGTTGCGTGACAAAGACATCGAGCTGTCATTTCCATCCATGGATAAGGCACATAACAAGTCAGACTGGCCGGCTCCTTTTCCAGCCCTGATTAGGATCGTTCACCTCTACGGACGCGTGGCCGATCTTCTCAACAGTTTAAAGGAAGCAACAGATATCACGGCAGACACACCGAAGCGACTGGCCGCCATGGAGACCCAAGTTACCCAATTCTATCAAGGTCTTTCTAAAAGACTTCACTTCGACGCTGTCAACTTCCAGCACTATATGAAGGCTGGAGAAGGCACCAACTTTGTTTTGCTGCACTTTTGGTTTCACACTTTAATCGTGCTTTTGCATCAGCCGACTCTACTAATGACCTTTTCTGGAGGCATGCTTAAGCTGTTTCCAAATTCTCAGCAGCTAAGCATGAGCAGCGCAAAGACGATTGCAGATATCCTCAGCTACTCGCAGCTCATGGATGCGAAAGCTTCTCTTGGCAATCCATTTACCTCACAGCCAATCTATATCGCCGCTTGCGCCTTCTTGAGAGAGACTGTGGAGCAGACAGCCACGAGCAACGCTCAGAGCCGCGCAAGCAGTCCTCATCGGACATCGAGCAGGGATGCAACTTCAACGTCAGACAACACATCGTCTTCGAACGGCACACCCCATGATGCGGCACTTCGGAAGGTGTCGATTACAAGCATCACCAATTCACCGAACGGCAGACCTGTTGCCAACAATGCCTCTGATCCGAAATCACAACTCGCCAAGCATACACTATTGGCAACAGCAGCGAGTCAGCATTACCAACTTTGCTATAAAGCTCTTCAATCCCTCGAGAACTATTGGGCAGGCGCAAAGTACATCCTGACGGTTCTCGATCAGAAATTTGAGGGTGTCGGTGATCCGCTTTTGTACACTGCGGAGGAAGGCGAGAGCTCAATGGAACAGCCTCGACCAGAGCCGGCATTTACATCTCCGGGATGGCGAAGAAAGCTGAGCTGGGGACCTTATATTACCAATCCAAACGTCCAGTCTCCATTTTGGCCACCTAAAGGCTTCGGCCAAGTGCCTGGAAGTCCTGGGAGTGTGGATCCAAGCAAAGGTGGGTGCACATTTTGGTTCAAAGTATAGCGCGGTACTGACAGTCTTTGAGCAGCGATCGGTTGGACACTCACCGGTAACATGGACTCCAATTCTACAAACCTAGCTTGGCATTATGCAAGTGACCCTGGTAATAACCCAAACATCGATCCGCGACTAAACACGCTCAATCCTTCTGCGTACGACTCCGCAACAGGTCAAATGCAGAACGTTGAATACCCTAGTCATCTCCGAACAGGTTCGACTAGCTCACAAAGATTGGCCGCTGGCAAAGATAATTTGGCGAGGCAGAAGGCCCAACAAAGGTTCCCGGGCATTCAAAATGCAGATGCAGAGTCACTGCTTGCTCTCAGCTCGCCTACTTTCAGTCAGCCAGGTAGTGCAGCATCGCCAGCCAATCCAGCTCCAACTGGCTACCAACATCAGCCGCACAATTTGCATCCTCAGATGCAAGGTCTGCCAACAAGTGCAGCCACGCACACGACGATGAACGGCAATCTCACGCAGCAGCATTACCCTCCAGAGCCTGTTGGCTTGCTGGGTGCAGGTCAACTTCCGATGAATTTCATGCCTGGAGACATGATGATTGAAACCCAAGATGTCGACATGGGCATGCTAGGTCTGGACATGAATACTTGGTTCGATCCATACTCTACACCAGAGATGATGCAACAGTTCTACGGCACCAACACTCATCCCGTAAATAATACCGGAAATGGCACCCCTGGAGCTGGGCAGTAGGGGTCACTTGGGAATGCTAGTAGCTTGTGAGTCACATTGAGCGAGGCGTTTTTGGTTTGCATTCTTGGGATACGCATCGCTTATAGCGCTTGCATGAAGTGACGCCCTGTACAAAGTTGTACATACCAAGACACGGGGATATGCGTTCACGCAGATAGTGATGACATAACAGGAACGGCGATATGGCGATATCGGTCCATGCCGAGACTTCAGTTGCCGATAATTAAAAGTATTTATCTTGACTTGAGCAAGTTCTCAACATCATCATACATCTATTCACTCAAGACCCAGCTGAAAGTTGAAGCACCACAATGGCCAATTCCGATACCACTCAGCCGCGCAAGTTCGACATCTCTCCTAACCCGCCCGTGCCGGCATACGAAGCATCTCCCGGCTCCATCCTGAACGCCGATAAATCATTCTATTCAAAAGTCCAAACCTCTAACCGCAAACTCATCGAATCCTTTACCCTTCCCATCCGTTCCGGTAAAGCTTGGAAGGCTCCCGCAGGCTCCATCATCCGGCTCTCAACTCCCGAAGGTCCTCAAGTCGGCGATCTCAATCTCTGGAATGCCCATGACCCACGCGAGAGATTCTGGGCTTCGCGAACCAAACAATTACACGCATCGCACGTCAGTGTTGGAGACCGATTATGGAGCTGTCTTCCCTTCTTACGACCTATGGTGACGATCATATCGGATTCTCTGGGAGGCGATATCTACGGCGTTGATAAATGGAATGGACGATGTCATGATCTGTTAGGGACGAGATGCGACCCGTATGTGAACAAGATGTTGAGTGGAGATGATTATGATTTTCATTGTCATTCGAATCTTGTTAGGGCTGTGATGCCGTTTGGTTTGGGGGAATTTGATATTCATGATGTGCTGAATGTTTTTCAAGTTACGGGGTTGGATGATAAGGGACGGTATTTTATGGAAGCGTCTCCGGCTAGGAAGGGAGATTACATTGAGTTCTTTGCGGAACAGGACTTGATTTGTGCGCTGAGCACGTGTCCAGGTGGCGACTTGAGTCTTTGGGGATGGGGTGAGGGTGGAGCGGATGGTGGGGAGAAGAAGAGTATGATTGAGTGTTGTAGGCCGTTGAAGGTTGAGGTTTTTGAGCTTGAGGGAGATGTTTTGGAGGGTTGGACGCAGTTTGAGAGTCCCAAGTACAAGGGTCTTCATGGAATCAGTGTACCTTTGGGCGAAAAGCAGGCATAGGGACACAAATACAGGTCTTGGTTTGAAAGTGAATGTCTCCATACGACATTGCCAATGCTCAAAAGATGGCATTCGCACTTGCCGTGTTGAACAGAACACCCAGAAATCCAGAGAAGCGAGACAGGAAGCGTGGTTGTTGCCAAGCCGGCCAGTGAACTTGCCAATCTCCGCCCTTCTGACCTCCTTCCTTTCTCTTCTCCACACACAACAACTATGAGCTCTGTATCCACACCTCAACCTCGTCAAGACTCTGCATGAGTGGAACCAGTTGTTCAGCACCAGACATGGACGGAAAAAGTGCAAATGGAGAACATGAGCCCCGCAAAAAAGAAACCTCCTGACGCAGCGACAGCTGAACTGTAGGAGGCGTCAACTCTCGACAATTTATACTATATGCATCGTCCGGTGGTGGCATTTTCCCGGTGGTGGATCTTCTCGACTTTTGGACGGCTACAGCTGGACAGACTACTGCGCCGACGCGTTTGAGGCACTCAGACGCGTTTGAATTCTTTGGGCTGGCTTCGAGATGGCTGTCGATCTGTCTTGCAGATGGACTACTCTTGAACCCTCGTACTCGCATCTGTCTGCTTGCAGCGGCAACTTACCCATTCAGCTAGCAACCATCACTGAAACCACGAAGTATGCCATCTGCCGCTCTGAACAGACTCCGCTAAGCCGGTGGATCTCAAGAGCTTACAGACCCCGCATGTGTTGTAGAGTGTTCGGCAGAGTCAACTGATCAACAACAGCATTGTGCCTACGAGTATTAATTGAAGCTCTGGTCTCTACGAGGTAAGTGAAGGCCACCCAACTGCCGAACTCTTGCTTACGACCATGTCTTCGTTCACCCCAGACCAGATCAACGGTGGCACAACTGCACCTGGAGCGTACAGAGCTCCTGACGGCCACTCGCCACATCACGATGTAGAGCCTCTGGTCCTCCCTCCAAACACAGATGCGCCCAAATTTCAAGAATATGTTCAGAGAGCCGCAGGAATCGTTGGACCGGAGAATGTCACTGTCGTCAGCAAAGCCAGCGAACTCGATCGCTATGACTATCTCAATCCTGCCAAGGCGTCGGACATGTTCTACATGTGTGACAAGGACTATTTCGTATGTTCCGCGGTGGTAGCCCCAAGAGGCGTAGATGATGTGCAGGCGCTGGCACGACTTGCCAATGAATTCGAAATTCCCCTGTGGCCGTTTTCGGTAGGCCGCAATCTAGGATACGGAGGTGCTGCGCCTAGGGTACCAGGCAGTGTTGGCGTCGATATGGGTCGGAATATGAACAAGATCCTAAAGGTCGACGTCGAGGGCGCTTATGCTCTCGTTGAACCAGGAGTCACATTCTTTGACTTACGTGAGTGACCGGACTTTCGACACACATCAAAATCTAATGATGGCCCCAGACCAGTATCTCGTCGACAATAACTTGAGAGACAAGCTCTGGTGTGACGTACCTGACTTAGGTGGCGGCAGTATACTTGGAAATACCATTGAAAGAGGTGTCGGGTACGTTGTACTGTGAGCACTATATCGAATGACTCGTACTAAGGGTTCGAAAGATATACGCCTTATGGAGATCATTGGATGATGCATTGGTGAGTTTTTATCAATTGTATATTCGACAAGGTCTGACCAGTGGCAAAGCGGCATGGAGATTGTTTTGCCAACTGGAGAGCTACTACGCACCGGCATGGGCGCAATGCCGAATCCAAAAGCGGACACTTCTAAGCCTCTCCACGAGCAGGAGCCTAACGAGAGCTGGCAGCTGTTCAACTATGGCTTCGGCCCTTACAACGATGGCAGTTTCTCGCAATCATCCTTGGGCATTTGCACTAAAATGGGAGTCTGGCTGATGACCAATCCGGGTGGATACAAAAGCTACATGATCACATTTCCTAAGGACGACGACATCTACCAGATATGTGAGATCATCAGACCGTTGAGAGTGGGCATGATTCTGCAAAATGTCCCCACCCTGAGAAATATCACGATAGATGCTGCCGTGATGGGTACAAAGAAGGACTATTTCCCGGACAAGCGACCTGATGAGCCTCTCAACGATGCAGAACTTGACCAGCTCGCAGCGAAGCATAATCTGGGACGATGGAATTTCTATGGCGCTGTCTACGGCCCACCTCCAATTCAGGAAGCAATGCTCGGTATCATCAAGAACGCGTTCCTTCAGGTCCTAGGCGCGAAGTTCATGTTTCCGGAAGACAACCCGAACAATGTGGTCGCGCAAGTCCGACACAACACACTCCAGGGCATTCCATCTATCTCCGAATTGACCTGGGTAGACTGGCTCCCAAATGGCTCGCATATCGGCTTCTCACCGATTGCTCCCGTCACTGGGAAAGACGCACAGAAACAGTATGAAATGACGCGCCGCATCAACAACAAATACGGCTTCGACTTCATAGGCACCTTCGTCGTCGGCATGCGAGAGATGCATCACATCGTAGAGGTTGTCTTCGATCGCACAAACCCAGACAGCCGGAGGAGAGCACACTTGTGTGTCAAAGAAATGATCGATGAAGCTGCAGCGAGCGGTTGGGGTGAGTATCGAACACATTTGGCTATTATGGATCAAGTGGCAGGGACTTATAACTTCAATTCTGGAATCAACATGAAGTTGAATGAGACGATCAAGGACGCAGTCGATCCGAAGGGAATCATGGCACCTGGGAAGAACGGAGTGTGGCCCAAGAACTATCGAAACGAGATTGAGAGGTGGAGAGTACCTTTGCCTAATTGAAGTTTGTGAAGAAAGGATATAGTATGCAAAAGAGTGTTGAAATGTCGCGTGAGACATTTTTTCTTATGTACAGTGCATGCCGGATCTTCACGTTCCTGTCCTGTTCTACAGTACAATCAGGCTAAAAGTCTATTCGAGTACCAAGTGTACTGGTCCATGGTTTCTCTAACTGACGGCCACACCGTGCTACAGAACGTCAGCCTGTGTTATTGACCAAATTTCATCAAGCGCGAAATACCATCCAAACAACCATACTCATGGCGAGATCGTTCCACAATTCGCCCCAGATCCAAGTGCGTTGCTAGCCCCATTGCCATCAAACGCGCGAACACATTCGCCCACTGCTTGAGCGCTATTGCAAGCAATCTCCGGCTCTGCGCATGCGTTGCGACTGTATGCAGTGATGCGTTGATAGTTGCCACCAGGATAAGTGATGCGGTAGGAAGAGAATCCACCGACAGGCGCGCAGGAGTTGTCCCAGACGTTGCGACTATCGATCAGATTGTTGCACTCTCCGTCGGAGAACATGTCGACTATGGCGGCGTTGGTTGCTGCAGCCGTGAGGAAGAGCGCGATTGCTGATTGGAAATGCATATTTGATGCGAGTGTGTATTCTGTGGGTGTCGAACGGTGCTTTGTTTCTAAGTAACCCTGGGGAATATGGATTGGCTGAGTGTTTCTGCTATACATGGGCGACACACGCTTCTTATATGCTGCCTCCATGAGCTGTGCTGGGGCTTCCTGTTCGATGTGTCTATAATGCATGGCGCGTTGCCTTGATACGTGCACATTCCATCGTTACATCGAGCTGAGACGTGAACAATGGCTAATCCAGAGACGCGATCTATTCACTGATCCAATAATCTGATCGATATACAGAGTCGCATCAGGCTGGAATAGACCACTGATTCCTTCCAGGATCCTGTCTCCAATCGGGCTGTGGGGGCCACTTCAGGCGTTCAGGGCAGCCAGCTGCGCCTTGCGTACGCCAAGCTAAGGCTTCCACGCGGCACAAGCGTCTGAATGGAGACAGCCAGCGGCATTGCTTGTACATTGGCTATTAGATGCTCAGCAAGCAATACTAAGGATTGCGGCCTCTCTCAGATGTCGACCGACTGAGGGTGAACGCTACCAATTCGCTGGTCAATTGGTGGGTGGCACATCGATGTTTGTCACGCCGATGGAGGAAGCTCGACTGGCAGGAAACCGCATCGGGGCCGTCTTTCGACATCGACATTGAAGACTGATCGTCACTGTCAAACAAGCCGACTTTATGAGCAAGCTCATCATTCGTCGTCCTCCATATGTTCAAATGCGAAAGGACTTCTTGCCCTCAGATCGGGGCCGTATCGCTCAAGAATGAACGGGATTGGAGCGAGGATACACGCAAGACATGCAATGATTGTGCCAGCCCAATTATAGCCAAGATTAGAGAACATCAGTCCTCCGAAAAGAGGAAATATAGCACCAGCGATGTTCCTCGCAAGTCCAATGCCGGCTAATGCGGATGCAGAGTACACCATGTAGCTCTCCTCGGTGTATATCGCGACCATGAATATGAGAGTGAAGAAGCTGAAACCAAAGAGGACTGTAGCCAGGACAGGGACCATGAAATGGATGTTGTACTCTGGGGGCGAAGTCCACGCAAACCAGAAGAGGCTGATTGGTAGCAGAATCGCGGCGACCTTACCGAGTTGTACTCTTGCTTCTGGAATGTGTTGTGGCTTCCCAACATTGCGCTGTAGTAGTGCTGTAGATTCGGAGTCTTCTGTTGCTTTACTCTCGCCATGTATCCG
The DNA here is from genome assembly GCA_012978405.1 of Pseudocercospora macadamiae. NCBI lineage: Eukaryota > Fungi > Ascomycota > Dothideomycetes > Mycosphaerellales > Mycosphaerellaceae > Pseudocercospora > Pseudocercospora macadamiae. Next base: position 180,990 of record WRNY01000054.1, read on the forward strand.
GCGCTGATAGTATCGTTCTTGCCAAATGCCAACTACAGGTCCTAAGCTGATTCCGACAATCAGGCCAAAGAAGCAGTAGCCGACATGTAAAGTGTCAAATCCGTAGCCTTCCTTACCGAATACCAAACCAAATGCGCTATTGAACATGAAAGACAAGCCGTAGAGAAACCCGTTGTACAGTGCTCCAAAAATGACGATGGTTTCCGTCGACAAGAATTTGAAAGCGCGCCAGATGGTCACGGTGAAGAGCTGCTTGAGAGACCTGGCTTGCGCCTCTGCTGAGATGGCCTTGTTCTCTCGCACGGCTCGGCGTCGAATGAGTACGGAGTGTCTCGTTTCATTATGGAATGGAACCAGGACAACCAGCAATTGAACCCAGCAAAATCCGCATATGCCGAGCAGCGTCCAGAATACAATACGCCACCCGTGATGCTGCGCGACCAAAGACATCAGGAAGAAGCCTATAGGACTGCCTCCAACAGCAGCCCACAAAAAGATATTCATGGCCGGTCCAATATGATCTCTCGCAAACAGATCAGCAATGGTTCCTCCGAAATTGGCGATGGTAACAGAAGCAAATGTACCAGACAATAGCCTTAGGACCAGAAACCCGCCAAGATTCTGCACAAGCGCCGTGCCGGCCAAGAAGATCAGGAATGTTCCATATGGTATCAGATATAATGCAGTTCTGCCATAATACTCAGATAGCGGAGCGATGAACATTGGACCAAGAGCGAGCCCCAGAACGTAAATGGCGAGTCCAAGCTGTCCAACTTCATGCCCAACGTTGAACTCTCTGCAGAAGTCTGCACTAGCTGGTGAGTATCCAGAAGCTCCAAATGAGACCGTCAAGTCTACGAGTCCGATGCTTGCAACGATCGTCCACTTTCTCCAAGCTGGCCAGTTCCTTGGATTCTCAGGATCATTTGGACCGAAGTTGGCGACTGCATGGCTTGCTGGGTTGCTCTCAGGTCGGGAGCTCATGATTTCGCACCCTGGCCGTGTCCGTCAGACGAAGAACCATTCCCGTTGATCTTTGGATGCAAGACGTTATCGTTGAAGAAGGAAGCAAGGTGACGTTACCTGGACATCAGTGCCAAGACATTCTAGTCGGCTGACCTGCCGCTCGTGCCTGCCTCGTCTTGCTGCGGAGTGGTCGAAAGTTGCAGATTCACTGACCTAAGCTAGCGGCGGTTGTAGCCGAGCCTACCACTTACCATTCTCGAGGTCGCTCTTTTATCGACACTCTCGTGTCTTGCTCAATTTCTACAGTGACCGTATCAAGCACAATCTGATAACGATAACGGCTATATAATACGAGGAAGAAGGATCCATGGTTACGAAAACACTAAAACCCATAAATGGCACTATGAATGGCCAGAGACCTGCGTCGCATATGAGCGTGTACAAACAGCTAATTGATCGTCAGATTGATGAGTGAAATAACCTTTGGTGGAGCTAAGATTGAAATCATCATTGCCCCAGCTCGCTCAGGGAAGGTCAAGCAAAGGACCTCCGCATTTCTCTTCTATCACTGACTCGTGCTATTGGCAGAAATCAAGTTGCTCATGAGTGTCTCAATGATGCCGATCCTTCGCCTGCAAAGTCTGCTCTTGCGAGCCAGGGACTACATCCTTAGAGAATCGGACGATCTCCGTAAACCTTTTCACCCTGCCGAAAGTACCGTCGCTCTATCTGGCCATCTAGGTCTGGTCTTATATCGACAAGGCTCATTGAAAGCTCCAAAGAGATCTCCAATTCGACACAACGTCTTTCTCGCCTCACTAGACGTCGATAGCCGTCTGAGCCGCATATTTGTAGCGATGAGAGAGGCCTGACACCATCCGGCTTCCTTCACAGCACCGTATTCCTGGAAGAATGCCTGCGCCAGATCAATCCAAACGCAGATCAAGTGGCTGTATGCCGCGGAGTGTAGTACGCTATAGTAGTACACACTCTTGCAGATATCGCTTGCGGCATTGAATGCTTTTCGTTCGACGTCTCTTCTTGAGCGGCAGATGGCTGATTCGGCGTCCGGACAAGCCTGTAAGAGCCGGAGCAAAGTACAGTCTGCAACGACGATCATGAACCAGGAGACAGCACTACGCATAGCATGCGCAGGATCTTTGAAGACGTGGAATGTCGTGAATGTTGAACTGGTCGTTATGAAGCAATGTTCTTCGATCTCAAGGTCAAATGCTTCTGGATCGGTTACTCCAGCAATGCCGGGTTGCCCAGCAAAATCAGTCTCGACCCAAGTCAAAAGATCTTCTCGAAATTTGTCGAGCTGTGCGCAGAGACTGTATAATGACAGAACCTCGGATTGCAGATCTGTTGTGGGAGCGAGCAAGGCATCGGCTTTCTCGAGCAGCCCAGGTAGTGGAACCAAAAGAGGATACCAGTCTCGGCTACCGCCAGGACTAAATCGACTCTCAAGCCTCCGCCATTCTGGTCTACTCCAGAAGAATCGTTTCCTTTTCGCGACAGAAACGAAGAGTGATTGGAAACGTAACCACATGAGCAACCTTTGGTCGAAAGGCTGAGTCGGATCCAGTGTCGACGGCCCGACAGCCTCTGCATATTGCGTGGCGCCAAACAGATGTGTCGCATAGTTCTGCCACTTGTCACTGTTGGCCGGGCATCCATCATTATACACACTCATGAGCAAGCAGCTGGCAATGACTTCTCTTGGACTGAAGCACTGATCCCTTCTACCTCGCATTGCTTGGACCATGGAATGGAGGACCTTTCCATATGCGTTCTGTGAGGCTTGTAACAATCTTTGGTCATGCTTGTTGCTCCCTAGATGAGCGAGACATAGTGTATCAACAGCACTACTCATCATCGGCGATGACAGGTCAAGGTCAGGCAGTACCAGAAGCGGACTCATGTGACGAGCCAACCACACTTCAGGCTCCGCATCGGATGGAAAGTATGAGGCCAGGAACGTGTACAGCAATTGGGTCCTTTCCACGGATTTGTGACTGATCCTAGGTATGGCATCCTTGATCTCTTCAGGCGAGCTGGAACTAGCAGTCGAGGAGTAGGTTTCGTCTTTGAAAACCAGGTCAAGAGCCGTGCATTCTGAGCATCGGCTGGTCACTCTGTCTACCTGGGCATGGTGAGCGAGCGGCTCTCAATCTGTAAGATGTGTAACTACCTTTCGACGTTTCCGGCACGCCTTACATCGTGCCTGCGCAGGGCGATCTTCTTTGAGCCGTCTTGCCAGCGTAGTGCTTGTTGATCGCATTCGTCCTGCATTCATTGCCCCCAAACTCTCCACTAAGCGACTCTCTCCGATCGTCAATGGCCGGGGCGGGCAAAGGTTCCTGCAGGTGCACCACCGGCCATGCTACAGAGTGTATTGCTCCTTCGAGATTAGCAAATCGGAGCCAGTCATAAGGCGGATTGTTGTCGCTTCAGTCACCTCTTCCTCCACTGCAATGGTTCGTTGCCAGGAAATCCAGTTCAGGACCTTGACCGCCTCTTGATACTGCCTGCGAGCTGAAAAAGCAGAACACATGGCCGACACTGGACGGAATCGACGGACGGAGACGACTGCCCGCCACATTTCAGCCCCAAAGCCTCGGCGTCGCGTACATTGATAGACGCCTTGCCAGCTTATATAATAGAGTTTGAGACCCTGCGGGTTCTGTATCCAAGGAGGCCGACCACTCACACACAGCACATACGACTCGTTTATCAATGTGATTATGTTCGTCCCTCGCCGTCACCGAACGTGTCCGACTCATCCCACATCTAGAGGCGCGAACGCACATCAGTCTCAGATCATGGGAAGCTGGTATCCATAGAATTTGATCCTTGCAAGAGATCGGCGGCCTGCAACAAATCGCACGAGCACTGCTTGTGGGTTTTCACGCGTGGGAGCGATGGATGTGAGCTTTCGTCAAGCGACTTGGCAACCACCACGTCTCAGAAGAGTCACGGGCTGGGAGTCTCTCACCAGTCACTGGGTGCACTGCGAGCGGGTTTTTGGTGGCTTCAGTATACCCAGATCTCTTCTAGAATCGCAGCTTTTTCCGTCAATGACATTTGCCCTCCGAACACCAATCGCTGAACCGTGTGATAGACCCATGCTCTTTCGGTGTAGTAGCAAAAATCGCCCGTATCGCCAAGGCTAGGGATGTCGAGGATACCCACAAGTTCCACGACTGAACAGAAGCCCTGCTACACGTTAGCGACCAAAGTCAGGGCGAGCGTAATTTTCTGCATACTTGAAAGCGCACATTTCGGCTGCTCGATGGAGATGAGCAGCGTAGAGGCGTTAATGGGAACCTAGGGAAGCCATTATCGTCGCGTCTCCTCCGTGTGTGGACTTGTCCCTGCAATATGCCGCCAGGTGTTTGCATGCTCTCTACCCGGGCAACGAGTGCCATGAGGTCCTCCGGCTTGAGTCCGAGATTCTCCAAGGTCTCCTCATGCAAAGAGCTATAAGGCATGACACCATCGACGGGCTTGTAGTTAAGGATTTGAGGCAAATGGCGTTGCACATGAAGCTCAATCAAGGCTTGTGCGAGGAGAGTGGTATCCAGGATGCTATTGCTGTCAATGACTGCGTAAAGTCAGCTGAATGTGAATCAGACCTTTGGCGACCATCTGCAGTGCTCTTCTTAACGTCGTAGCTACGCCGGTGTTTGCGTCTTTAATGAAGAGCGAGTATTTTCTCAGAGGTTTGGAACGCGACAGGAGTTGGTCAATGTCCATTTGGAGAATGGCATACGCGAGGCACTGACCATCTCTGGAGCTCGACTGAGTGCAGATGTTCGGACAAGACTTCTGTCGTCAATGAGCAGAAGCTGCTGGTAATGAACACGTACCTCGTTCGCCCGCTGTCCGGGTGGCCATTGCTCCAACTCGAAGGGAAGCAAAAGCACAAGCATCGTCGTATCGGTCGTCTGGATGCGTTTGATAACCTCGATGTGCAATGAAGGCCCGCAAAGCTTCGAAGATTTCCGTGTGAAACATCGATTGATTAAGTCCGGATATGGCAGTATGAAGACGATACTGTCTTACAGAGAGCCGGTGTTGTACCAGTAGTGCTCGGTTCTCCCTGTCGTCAATGAGACTTTTGAGGGTATGGTTGAGCATACGACATCTCAGGATACTCTTGATGGGTATGTGCGACAGAATGAGTAGAATGACTTCTGTAGGTAGATGTGTGACCAGCACTCTTCTGCTCCTAGAGTCCATACTGCTGTGGGCTTCAAGCCTACTGCTCAGCTGGAGGAAGAGATGGTGTCCGAATGTGTAGCTTCTCCTCAGACTCAGTGTATAGTAGACAATAGCGAACGGATTGCTTAGCGGAGGTTCAGAATGAACACAATAGGATAGTGACCAGATCGGCTTGGGGAGACTGGGCTGAAGTTAAATCGGTGTATCGTCGGTGGCATCCCGCTGTTCCCACGTCGCTTTCAGCCCAAAATTTCCAGGATGCGGCTGACCATCTTCGATCTATTCGCAATGCTTGCTTTGAACAACTTGACAGCTGTCACAGTGTGCTGTTCAGTGGGTGGGCGGGACAAAAGTACAGGTTAACAATGTTTGATTAAGGGTAGTTTGTCTTGGCAATCCCTACCACTCCTAGTTGCATAGGTTCCATGCACTCGGTAGCGACGTGTAGCCCAATCCAACCAAGTCATCATCGCATCGCAATACCGCTGACGAAACGCTGCGTCTTGGTGTGTTGGCACGTTAATCTACGGCGCCAAGATGCCGAATGGCCGTTCTTCGTTTCTTTTTAAACTCGCTGCTGCCTTCCTTCGCATGCATAGCACATCTCAGCGCCTTTGCAATGAATCCGGCCCGCCGTGTTCCGATGCAAGGCACTCTGCAGGTTATCGCAGTTGCCCATGCTACCAGCCGTGTCCGTATTGCTGGAAATTAAAGGTCGGGCGCACAAAATGGTGGCAAGGTCGTTGTATGAAACCCATTTTGCGAAAGATGCCACAGCCAGATAACATCTTTGGGACAAGCCGTTTGACTTGACTTTGAACCCAGCATTTCACTCATAAAACCATGTGGGAGACTTGGTGTAACACTGCATGTGCAGCGGCGCTTCAGCTCCAAGTGGCCCGCGGTGCGTACTGTTCTGCCTCGGAGAACCTTCAATCGGGATGCACGTCGCGTTCTTGATTTGTCAGTCGACGAGCGACAATGTAGCCTCCGAGCAAATGGCAAGCGCGGCTTGCGCTGTATGCTTCTGTTAAAGAAGTCGGTTCGCAGTGTAGCTCAATTCGAGTGAGAAACCGCTTCGAAGCATTCTCGCGGATTGCTCCAGGAATGCTGAGGCCGTAGGTCCGTCTTCAAATCGGCGTCATAAATGGTATTCTGCTTCATCGCGGTGTGAGCATAGTACGCACTCGGTCGATTCTCTTCTGCGCTGCCTCCAATTTCTCCAGTCTTCGTTTCCTCTCAACATCACGTTGCTCCATAGCTTCGAGCTTCTGCTTCAGACGCTCGTTCTCTTTTCGCACGACTTCAGCCACATCGCCTCCAGCAGATTCAAGCTCACTGATCTTGTCCCTAAGGGCAGCATTCTCTCTCCGCTCATGAGCCACCATGTCGTTCGCTTGCTGAAAGAGGCTTGCACTCAACTCTTCCACCTCTGCATTGACCGCCTTGACTTTGTTCTCGGCGGCTATCCGTGCTGTCTGCTCCTTCACCAACGAGGCCTCTAGATCGTGCTCGCGTGCGGACACTGCTCCTTCCGTAGGTGCAAATGACGCTTTGCGCATAAAACTACCCAAGCGCGAAAGGCCGGGTGGTCGTTCCAGCTGCGGAGGTTTGTGCTCGTCTGAGTTGGCAGAAGTGCCAGAGCCCTGGCGCTGGTGTTGTATTCGCAGCTGCTCCTTCAGCACCCTAATCTCATTCTCATAATCCGCGAATCGTTGAGCTACGTAGATAACATCAGTCGGCGCATTCATGAAGAACAACAAGTACCTCTCTGCCTGCTCATGCTACCCCGGAGTACAGCGCCGCAGCACACCATCCCGTAGGAGGGAGGTACACGGCTTGACTCGGCAGTGGCATGGCATGGCATATAATTGCAGTCAAGGGGTGTGGTTGTTGGCTTGGCCCGGAGGATATCCATGGACGTACCTGCTGCAGTAGCCTTTTCAGCCAACATGGCATTTTCATTTTCAAGCTCTCGGAGCCTCATTCCGGTCACGCCATCCTTGGGCTCGACATCCAACGCCGAATCGTGGGCACCATGTCTATGAAGGACAGGGACGCCATTCGGCAGTCCACCGCTTGCCATAACCACCAGCAGCCGAGTCAGGACACAAAGACGGCGACATGGGCGCCAGCGAGCGCAGGAATCGTCTGGGAATCCCTGAGTGAGCAGAGGACAGCGGCTGTCAGAGGGTGGTTTTGGCTTCGGCTTGGTGTCTGCAGCAGCAGAAGCAACAACTCCTCAAAGTAGCGGTGTTTCACACCTGGCTCTCTTGGTTGCGACCTTGCTACGGAACGCACCGGCCCTCTCCAAGCTCGATTCCTTAAAGGGTCTCTCAACGGCGCCGCTAAGTGAAGCATCCAACACGTGGTTGGGCGGTGGCTGGTATCCGTATGTTGTGCATTCCGGCTGAAGTCTGCCGATTGCGAAATAAATTAATCCTGCTGCCAAACAGAGCCTTGCCGCATTATTGCACTGTCCCAAGTTTTCGCCATTGTTATATATACAGGAGCTACAACGTATGCAATCACCATTTCGAAAGTGTCAAGCGAACTTCAAGAAGCAATTTTGAAAGTGACAAGAAAGCACGATCGTATATATACGAGGACTAATGCAATCGTGGCTTGCATAACTTATTTCGATGGTATTTAGTCCGCAATTCCTGCTTAAGAACATTGCGTGCAAAGGACAGATATCATCCCAGATTTCTTGCTGGCTCTGCTCCTTTGAATGCCCGGGATGCCAGCGTTATTTTAAGCTCCACGAAAAGAAGATGCCGCACGCACTTGTCAGACCGCTGCAGCTGTGTAGGAAACGCCCGGCGGCGAGCGATCGCCAAAAATTGCTTGCGGCTCGGAGTCAAACGGAGTCTAGTCTGAGCAATCTTTCGATCAAGGTCAGATGACATCCGGCACGAGTGACTTACCTCCTGCCTAGATCGGTATACGCGAAATAGTAGATGTGGATGGCAAATGCCTTAGCAACATGCTTGCGGACATGGCGCAAGTCGTTCCAAGGCCATAGATGTGTGAAAAAGCGTGCCGTGACGATCTGCTCATGACGTCCGATTTTGAACGTGAAGCGTGTGGGTCTTGACAGCGTTCTCCTGGCCGCGGCTTTCGAAAAGAGATCAGAGTGCTCCACCAGAGCTCCTGGTAAAATTGGACGACGGAGCAAGACTGCATAGGGCGAACCACAAAGCAGTGCTCCCAGGTCATCCAGTTTGGATATTGTGAAAAACATAGATGGGCATCTGGCATGTTGCGCAACACTTCTGGTTGGATGCTGCAAGTGAACCGAATCTCCGTCTCATTTTGCCAGCGAGCAGCCGGGGATGACATGTGCCGATGCCAGAACAAGTGCGTCCATAGACTGCAGATAATGTCGGGTTTGCGGTCAACAGCTTCGATGTGCCAACCGAGGGAACACCGAATGACAGCTTCCACAGTCCTGACAACTGGATGAAAATGCAGCGCAGTGGCGGATGTGAGTCCGTTTGACAAGGGGTGCAAGCAAAAATGCGGCTTGTGAGGGGCTTCGATCGGCGATCGAGCTTGGGATCGTGGCTCGTGAGGTCGCTAGCGCGCTCGCGGAGAACCTGGCATCTCAATTCGTCGCAACGTGTTGACGTATCGAATCGGACCTGGCGCCGTCGGAGTTGTGTGCTCGTCAGTCAGTCTCTTCGCGAGCTGCAGAGAGCAGTCCAACGTGCATTCTCTGCCTGCAAAGCAAGGACAGTGCAACAAGCCTTCGGAAAGCTGAACGTAAGCTCGTGCCTACCTCACGGCCACGCAAAACAAGGCCTCGGACCTCTCTCCAGCACACAGAGTCTATTTGCCACACTGCCACTGCAATCAGCACTTACCTCCAACAACAGCCACACACAACCGTTCTTGCTCCCAGAGACAGCAGAACACATTGCAAACTGCTCGAAGCACTTCGGACCATACCAAGAGAGGCTTTTAGGTCTCTCCATCCGGTCAACAGCTCCAGAAGTCGCCTTTGAGGAAGAAGTTGCCCGTCGTGCAAAGAGTTTCGCCACATCTCCGTACGCTCCCAGTGGTAGTAGATTCTCCGACCTCTTCACCCTCGTCACAGCGCAGACCTGACAGACCATCATGTCGAGCGACAAACTTTTCTCGGATCGTCGTCCAGATTCGCATTTCGATTCTGCCTTCGATCCCGAGCAAAACTTCATGTTTGAAGAGGCCACCAGTGAAGAGGAGCTGCAAAACATGCAGAACCACATCGCCTCACTTCAGATGATGCAACCAGACAGCAGTCACGAATTGCAAACCAACTTCATGAATTCAATATTCTTCGACCAGGGCGATCTCTCGCCAACTTCACATGGGTGGCCAGGCGGACAGCCGCTTGATGGATTTTCCGCGCAACCCAGTGCTTTCACCAGCGGTGTCGTGAGGCAGTTCGGCCAGATAACGCCACCGGATGAGGGAACGCCTAAGTTTTCGCCTCCCAAGCGGAGACAGGTCGCAGAAGCGCAAAACAATCCAGCGTCAAGTGCGAAGTCCGAAAGAGCACGCAATGCTGCCAATCAGAGGCACGCCAAAGCGAAGAAGGTATGTTGAGGTATATCGCCAAGCGTGACTTCTTGAGACTAATGTATTCCAGGCCCGGAAGGACAGTGTTCGTGACATCCAGGACGCAGATGATGACCTTGACGATGTCGATGACAAGAAGGAGAGATATCGCGAGAAGAATCGTTTGGCAGCTGCCAAATGCCGATCCAAGAAGAAAACCCACACAGAAGGCCTAGAGGAGTCAGCTAGATTTATCACAGCACAGAACAACAAACTGAGAGCAGAGGAGAGGGAACTTCGAGATATGTTCTCCAGCCTTCGCCACCAAGCACTTGCGCATGACCCTACACAAGGGTGCACATGCAAGGCCATCCACATGTACAACAATAACAAAGCGCAAGAGGCTGCGAGAGGTGCAGCCATGCATTTCGCGGCTCATTCGGTGCCGTCGCCTTCGATGGGTAGCAACAGATCTGCCGTGGCGTCGCCAATCGATGTCGGTGGAGCTGCCAACAGAACGCAGTCGTTCTCAGGCATCAGACCAGCATTTTCGAAGCAGCCGACGCGTTTACACTCGGTCTCCGGGCCAATAGCACAGGAATCGCCGTCCACAGGCATGTTACAGCCGTCGCCTGTTGTCGATGGTAGCGAATCTTGGGGTCTTTCGCCGCCTGATGAGTCGGGCGAAGAGTACCAGTCTATATCTCTAGACCAGCATTTGGATTTCAACTGATGTCCAGTCCGGAGGTTTGCATCGAGCGCTGTTTTGTCATTCCGCTTAGCAGAGCATGGCAGGCGAAAAGGGAGTTCGGGAGGAATTGTTGGCCGTGTCCTTGAATGGGTTGCAAGTGTGGCCCCATCGGAATATGAGTTATGATATTCACGGTTGAATGAGCGAAAGCTGTGGTTTCTTCCGTGGTTTTCGACCGCGAACAGAGGTTTCAGATTGTTTCAAACGGTAGCGATACCAGAAAGTCGGCTCATGGGACAGCTTTTGCTATACGCCAGTGTTGAGGAGTTAATGAGATAGCGAAACAAGATCCAGTTCAAGTTGCTCTTGGACCAGATAGGGCACTCTGGTAATGTGTTGTATTTCCATCACTTTGACGACATAGCGCGCTCACAGAGTTGCAGAGAGCTATGCCAGGTTTGTGCAAGGCCCACATCGGCATCCTGAAGTTTGACAAGGTGGGCCAGTTAAAGCATCGGTGTATGGCCGCCTCCGCTTAGCTTTGGCTGCGAGTGAGAACGATTACAGCCATTTGGCTGCAGCGCCTTTTCGACAAGTCACCAGTCGCTGCAAATGTATTGTTCTTGATCTCGGAATGGTGTGGCTTTTGGTCGCATCTTGGTTTCCCCTACGAGATCGGATGTTCCTTGGCTCTCAACAACGTTGACCAAGAGCCGGCTGGCCTTCTATGATCTAGATCGGGGAGTCCTTTACTTCTGGACTATGTTGAGTGGTCGCCTGTGTTCCTGATTGTGCCAAGGCCCGGAGTCGTCGGCTGGACTGTGTCTGAAGCGGCTTCCAGACGCTCTCCGAGGTCGACGACGAGGTGCATCGCCAACGAAACCACAGCTTGCTGTTCAAGTATTGCACGTTGTTGTTCTCGTGTTATATTCCTAGTCGTGGCTTTGTTGTGGGTTGTGTATGCTCCAGAGATGTGGTGGCTTCACCTAGCTGTCAAAGCAGCATTTTGCGACCGGACTGCGAGATAGCGCGCCGCCGGACCAACCGGTACCACATACGCATGGCGTCGACATTTCAAAGGCCATAGATGTCGATATGAGCTCCATCATTATCTCCATTGGCTGATTGGGATGGTTTTGGTGTCGTACAGAAGGTCTTGTGCTGCTGGGTTGAGCTGTATTAGGAAGAGGAACAGCGACGAAGCGGAGAGAGAAAGCCCGAGGGCGGCGACAGGGTCATTTGATTACGTTGGCAGGTTGAGGCAAAACAAATCTCTTGGCATCCGGAGAGGTAGCCCGCCGCCGTCTCGAAGTTCTACAAACTCTGATCTCGCACCAATCCGAGATCTTGACCGGACTTCCTCTTTCGTCACAATGATCTCTTTCTGAGGTCACACGCCATCACATCTTCATGTTGCTTGAGCTGTACCAGGATGTGTATAGGCGCTACATGTTTCCATCTCTGCTTTCACTCCGCCTTTAATCCACTATCTAGCGATAGCAACGGGGCGGAATAGTGTCGCGAACCTCAGGAAAATCAAGTGCACACACACTAACATTTGCGTCTTGAGCAAGTCGAACGATCATAGATTCCTGGAATATGGTGAAGCTGTCGATGCCACCTCTCTGATCGTCGCCGTGAGCTCCAACAAGTGCTGTTTAGCTGACAAGCATTGATGGGAATCTAGTTACGGGCTGCTAGAACTAATGCCAGTCGCTCGATATGGCCAGCTGACCTTATGCTTTGCATTTATCGTGGCGAGATTGGCAAATCGTGTTTCAAATAGAGCGGGTGCTGGCCATGGGAATTGTTTTGGTCAACAACTGGTAGCTCGACCGATCTCTCATGGTTCTCTTTATTAAAACTCCATAGTTGTGTTTCCTACGCAAGTCACGGTTCTGCAGCTTCGATTGTACGCCTTCAACAGTTCTCTGGGAACCCATTTTGGCTACTTACCAGCGGTCCCTACCACAAACCTTCTCCAATATGATGAATCGTGATGAGGATGATCTATCAACGATATGTAAACAGAACCTGAAGGAAGCCAAGTTGATCCCCGATGCCGAAGCCGAACTCTCCTACTCTCCTGCTCGGCTTGCGTCATGCAGCTTGCACATTGAACTCAAGCATTGCCTTCCAGATCTTACCAACACCATTTTCCATCTATGAACTTCTCGGCAATATCTAGACAAGCTCTCAGAAGACCTCTAGTGTCAACGCTTCTCGCAGTAGGTTCTGCAATCCTTGTTTGGAGCCTCTGTGCTGATTCAAAGGATCAGCGGCAAGCACGAAAGATGCATATCGAAAGCATTCCCATGTGTAAGAATGGACGAACCATCAAGGTGCCATTTACGATTACTAAGACTGCGTGAATGTAGGGGAGGGCAGTGGCAACAACTATGCCTATCGTACGTGGACCCATGCCGCGAATGGCACTTTCACGTCGAGGCCTTTGACGAGGTGTATGCTGACATCTCTGCCCATCCAGTCGTCACCGACGACAAGACCAAAGAGGGCGTGATCATCGACCCTGCAAACCCACCGGAGTGAGTCTCAAGGACACTGAGCATACATTCACAAAAGAGCTGACCATTGAAGGGTGTTGCCGGCGTTGAAGAAGGCGACAGACAGCGGAATCAAGCTCACAAATATCATCAACACTCACCAGTCTGTGCTATCGATACTTGCAGGAGATCTATACTGATCTCAATATAGCCATCATGATCATGCCGGAGGCAATGCAGAAATTCTGAAGACTTACTCAATACCCATCATCGGCGGCAAGGACTGCGACAAGGTGACAAAGACACCCAGCCATGGCGAGACTTTCACAATTGGCGAAGGTATCAAAGTGAAAGCTCTACATACTCCTTGCCACACCCAAGACAGCATATGCTACCTGTTCGAAGATGGCAATGATCGAGCAGTGTTCACTGGAGACACACTCTTCATCGGTGGTTGTGGACGATTTTTCGAAGGTACTGCCGAGGAGATGGATACAGCTCTCAACAAGACATTAGGCGCGCTTCCCGACGACACCAAGGTCTTCCCAGGACATGAATACACAAAAGGCAACATCAAGTTCGGCGTCCAAGTGATCCAGTCCGAGCCGATCAAGAAGCTCGAGGCTTTCGCGGCTGCAAACAAGCAGACCCAGGGCAAGTTCACAATTGGAGACGAGAAGCAGTTCAATGTCTTCATGAGATTAGATGATCCTGCTGTGCAAAAGTATACTGGGAAGACGGATCGGGTAGATGTAATGGCGGCATTGCGAGAGGCCAAGAATAAGATGTAGCATGAGCAAGTGCGGTGGACAATGAATGAAGTCTCATCGGCGTCTTGCATTGACTCAAATGTGCGGTGTCCCGATTCCCTCGTCCGATAGAAGTCATGCCGAAACCAAAACCAATGGATGCAGTGGCGATGGAAAGCACTTCCCGTGGCTCAGTAGTGACTCGTCGACCTGATGACTCTCACCCCACCATACGTCGATCTGAGTACTTGAGCTCGACCCCTACGAATATCCTCGTCTTCTCAATGACCTGATCACTTTTGACTTTCTTTTTCTGCATCATTCATAACGACAGCAATGATCGTACGAATACGAACGTAAGCGACAGAATCACAATGGCAACCAGACAAGAGCGATATCACAAGCAAGCGCCCCAAACGGCGCAGGAGCGGCGGGCGGGCGAATCGGTATGATGTGCAATGCATAAGTGAAGCTCTAGCAATCAGTATTAATATAGTTGTCCCCAGGCATTGAGTGACTTTGCCGACTACGTTCAGCAGCAGCAAGCGCTGCGGAAACCACCAGGCACTGCAGGTGCTGGAGCATTACCGGCGAATGGCGCATCGAAGCACGAACATGCCGAGCTCGACATCCTCGATACGCTAGACCTCGCAGACGACAAGCCCAAAGTCAAGTTAAAACACTTGCTGCTGGACGAGTCAGAGACGAAAGACGAGAGTACCAAGCAATTGCATGACATCTTCAGTACGAGGTTAGATGAGGGCCATGGAGAGTGTCTATTCGATGTCGGTCTTGAGGACAATGGCGACAGTCAACTCCTGACCGAACAGGAGTGGGACGCTGCGTTGGCGCGAATACGGGAGATCCTGGAGAAGCAGAAGGCAGACTGGAAAATCCTCATGACCAAGAACGTGCCAAACAGCACAGTCGATGTCGGGGCAGACAAGAAAGAGCGAGGTTGCGTGGGTAAGCTCATGGCACGGCGGCGGCCGGAGAGCGTGGATGACACGATCGAGACACGAATAGCGGTGGTCGGCAACGTCGATGCGGGAAAGAGTACATTACTAGGTGTGCTTGTGAAAGGCGGCCTGGACGATGGACGTGGAAAGGCGCGAGTTAATCTCTTCCGCCACAAGCACGAGATGGAGTCGGGTCGAACGTCCAGCGTCGGCATGGAGATTATGGGCTTTGACACCAAGGGCGAAGTTGTCGTGTCTGGCGTGCCGGGCAGGAAACTGAGCTGGGAAGAAATTGGCAAACGCAGTGCGAAAGTCATCTCCTTTACTGATCTGGTAAGATATATGACAGTCAGAAGCTGGTGATCACCCACGGGACAGTTACTGATTCGTGACTTCTAGGCTGGCCATGAGAGATATCTGCGAACAACAGTATTTGGGCTGCTTTCAAGCGAGCCGAACTACTGCCTACTCATGGTGGCAGCGAACAATGGCCTAATAGGCATGTCGAAAGAGCACCTGGGTATTGCCCTAGCTCTCAACGTACCGGTCATGGTTGTCATCACCAAGATCGACATCTGTCCACCTCAGATTCTCCAGCAGACTTTGACTCAGATCACTAAGATCCTGAAGTCGCCAGGAGCTCGCAAGATCCCCATCTTCATCAAGACGAGAGAAGAGTGCATCAACACTGCCACGCAATTCGTTAGTCAACGAATATGCCCAATCTTCCAGGTCTCCAACGTCACTGGCGAGAGTCTGGATCTGGTCCGCGAGTTCTTGAATATCTTGCCACATCACGGCAAGTACGATGTCGATGCTCCTTTCGAGTTCCACGTCAATGACACTTTCTCTGTTCCTTTCGTCGGAACCGTAGTCAGCGGCGTCATCAAATCCGGCATCATCCATACTGGCGACACCGTTCTCGTTGGCCCAGACAGCTTGGGCCAGTTCACCACAACGACCATTCGTTCTATCGAGCGGAAACGAATAGGCGTTCCAGCAGCAACTGCGGGCCAAAGTGCCTCTTTCGCGCTGCGTCGAGTACGACGAAAGGATGTACGAAAAGGTATGGTCGTCCTGCTCGCGAAATCCGATACGAACCCAAACGTGGAAGCACCAAAGCCCAAAGTCCATCGCGAATTCGTCGCTGAGGTCCTCATCCTCTCCCACGCCACGACCATCCGAACCAAGTACCAAGCAATGCTGCACGTCGGTCCAGTCAGTCAGACTTGTGCCATCATCGACATTGATCGAGCATACATTCGAACTGGTGACCGCGCAACCGTGGCATTCAGATTCGTACAGAGACCAGAGTTTCTGGCAGCTGGAGATCGGATCCTGTTCCGTGAAGGCAGGACGAAAGGTTTGGGGATCGTCAAGCAGGTCGGATATGACCCTGCGAAACCACTCAACCCTGAGACGGCGAAGGACCGAGAATTGAATGCTGGGGATGAGGAGAAGGAGCGGCCTGCTACGGTGAAAGCTGCTACGTGAGATTATGATAGGAATGAATTGAATGAAGTGAGGAAATTAGGCGACACAGCACAGCATATCAATAATCAAGCCAGTCGTGGTATTTGCAGAAGTTCCCGTGATACTGCAGTTCGTGCCACCTGGGAGATGCACTTTCAGCGTTGATGCAAGTGTCCAAGATTCACACAGCCGATCTCTGAAAAGGATGAGAAAATGTGCTTGGTGGGCACGGCTCGTCTGATCTTTTGCATGCAGCAATCATCCTTGGGTTATGTGTGCTACATGCTCAACTTTTGGTATTCTTTTGACGCTACGTCTGCTGCTGTCACTTTCAATCTTCTCATTCTGAACAGCGCAACCTGCCACCAACGTGGCATAAGGAGCCTGTGCTTCAATTTGCTGTACAGGGCGGATGCTGCTCGACATATCGGCGTCCTCGGAGCGTTGTATCCAAATACTCGCTCTCAAGATATCTGTCTTCATTTGTCAGGCTCAAGTTTGTAGCGTGGCTTCTCCTATGCTGCCCTGCTCTTTGGCCTTCCGCTGCCGACTCTTCGTGCCTGTGGTCTGTTCAAGTGAGCAGCTGGAATCCAGCTCTCATCGTATCCCTGCGAAGAGCTTGTGACGGCTGGGCCATCGGCTCCCACGACTGCGGTCTGCTCGGACGGGTTGACTGGCTTCTTGCCGGTGCTGGATCGCTGAGCGCGCTCACCACCCTTGCCGCCACGTTTCTTTTGTGGGAAGAGAGTGGTGATCCAGGTGTTGTAGATGAAGTAGCAGGTGCCTCCGAATGCGGCGAGAAGGAAAAGGTAGAGGAAGATGCTGGGAAGAAGTCAGTATATACGCATAGACACTGGCCAGGGTTTGCGAATCTTACATCTGTGGATCGAAGATGGAGACAGGTGCTTCCACAATCGAGACATTTTCGCGGAAGACGGTCATGGTGTACATCTGCTGGCCCTTGGCGACGATGGTCCTGAGCTCCAGAGTCAAGTCTTGAGGCTGCATGACGGTGGCGAAGGCATAGGTCAATGTCTCCCTCGATTTGGCTGGAATGACGGTGCCATATTTGGCGCCGGTCAGGTTGCGGAGGTTTTGGGGTGGATCTGGTGCGCCGGGAGTGTTCAGCGGAGTGTATAGACCCGCGGTGGCAACCAAGACGGTGAGCTCGGTGTCCTCTTGATTCTCGATATGCAACAGGGCACGAGTCGGGCGGCCATTGACCATCTTGACGCCAAAGATCTCGGCATCAGGAAATGAAACATTGACATCGATCTTCAAGGGCATCTGCGACTTGGTGGAATCGCCAGCCCATGCCTTGCCTTCGCCGGCCAGGTACTGCTGCATGTCCTCATAGCTGACATCTTCGACGCTGCCAGGTCCTTCGGTCACATCTTCGACCTGTCTTGCCGTTAGATCGTGCTTCGGTTCGCATGCATGCAGCCGTGACGTTGCTGTACCTCTGGAGCTTGTGCAAAGACATTGAGTGCGGAAAAGGCCGCGACGGCGAGTGTCGTCCATTTGAGGTGCACCATCTTGTCCAGTCGCTAAGGAATACAATGGTGAGTGGGACGAGTCAATGGCACTCAGCACCGCAGCTGGAGCTCAGAAAGTAACGTGTTCGCACCGTGGCTTCAATTTGGCCGGCAGTCGGCCCGTGGACATCTCGCCTCCAGCCTCCTTCCCACGCTCCACCTCTTGCTCCATCTATCTCCAATCGACTTCAATATCGCAAGTCAAACTTCAGAGCATGCGACTCTATACAGTCTCGAGTCAATTATGCACATATCAGTCATGAAGACCGCTGACGGAGCAGCTGGCGGACGACACCTTACCGACAAAGCAGCCACCTCGCCGCTAGCCTGTTCTCGTGTATGCATAATGGCGGCTTGATGGAATGCTGCGCCGCAGCCAGAACCAGGAAGCATCTGACTACAAGAACATGCGTATTCCTGATAGTCCACCGAGCTCTGGACTGCCTGCTTCAGGGACAGCATGCGGCTCATCAATATACACACCATGGGCATGGAGGAGTTCTTTGACGAAGAGACGCCACCTTACGCCATTCTATCCCACCGCTGGGGAAGGGAGGAGATATCATTCGAGCAGTATACCAAAGACTTTGATTCTAGAGGCCTAGACATCCTCCAGGACGAACGGGAAGGCTATCGCAAGATCAAAGGCCTGTGCAATGTAGCTCGCAGATATCGACACTGGTTTCCGGCACCGTGGGCCCACCATGATATACCTACCGGCCTACGCTATGTCTGGATTGACACTTGTTGTATTGATAAAAGAAGCAGCAGTGAGCTATCCGAAGCTGTGAATAGTATGTACCGATGGTATCGTAACGCCGCATTTTGTTGCGCGTATCTGTCGGACGTACGTCTATATGAAGAGATTGACCCACAATCTCACTACCCGCAAGGTTACCCCTGGAGAGCTGCTCACCAAGACTATTCAACCAAGGTCCATGAGAGCCAATGGTTCGTTCGAGGCTGGACACTGCAGGAGCTCGTCGGCCCATCTCTCATTCTGTTCTTCGACGCTACTTGGCGCTACTTTGCACACAAGTGCGAGCTCTCGACCGATCACGTCTTCCAACAGCTTTCTTATGACGAGGCGGATTTTAAGAACTTCCAACAAGATGTTCACTGTGGAGCCGATGGTATTCTTTCAACACCTCACATTAACGAACTCATTGCAGCGTGGTGTGATATCGATGTTGATGTCTTATCAACGCCCGCAAAGGTTTTCCAACAATCACTGGCAAGCAGGATGAGCTGGGCTTCGAGTAGAAAGACAACACGTGTTGAAGACATGGCTTATTGTATGCTTGGTATATTCGATATCAATATGCCACTGTTATATGGAGAAGGGCGAAAAGCGTTCAGACGCCTACAGGAAGAAATCATCAAAGTTTCGACGGACGAAACCATTTTTGCCTGGTACTCAGGACCTGGGCGATGCATCTCATCGGAACACACTGACGCGGGTCCTGATTACAGTGACTCAGGGTGGCTTGAGTCAACAGACTGCTCATGCAATGTGTCAGCCCACGATGGCATTTTGGCTCCTGAAGTCTCGTGCTTTTACTCATGTAGCGAACTTTCTCCCCTGTTGGAACAACCTCATCGGTCTTCAGAATACGTGAACGGACAGCGTGGTTTGAGATTCCATGCCGCGGCGCGGAAAATCAATCTCAGTGACGAGTCCGAGTGCTGGGGAATCCCATTGCGTTGCCAGGACCTGAACCCCAGATACACCCCAAAAGACACCATTTCGCCCGAACGAGGAACTTTTGAGTGGTTTTATTATGGCCAATTTTTGGATTTGGGGTTGCCACCCGTGGACATAGAGCTTGAGCAGAAGCGCCGATACGGAAGATTTTACTGGGATCGAATGCGAGTCGAGCGGGCGCTCTTTGGGACGATACCCGTTCTGATTCTGAAGACTGATGACGGGAAATCGTATAGACGTGCCGGAATCGTCGAAGTAATTTCCTGTCAATATCGAATAGACGATGCGAACTTGGAAGACAAGGTTTTCTTTGTAAAGTTGTGATCGTACTACCAGATAAGAGGCCGGTTTGGTAATATTCTCAGCCACCACGTCAATGCATCCCATCATCGTGATATTCCGCTACGTTCAACCACTCTTCTGCTTCGCAGAATATTTTCAATCTATTTATGTTCGAAAAATACTCGCGAAGGTTGAACTGAGATGGAAGAGCAGTTTCGGGAGGTCTAGCCAATCCTCCCAAAGTCATCGCGGCGGCCGGCAGTCGAAATAGCCTCGTGATGAATCGACTGAATTTGCGCATACCGTAGGCTTCAAGTCGCATGTATAGATGTCGAAGTCGACCTTGAAGTGTAAGCGGGTGTGCGGTCCGCACCTGCCGTCGTTTCACGTGGCAATTTATTCTTGGAAATTGCAGCCCAATGAGCTGATGGGGCCAGAACCTCATTGCTTTTCAGCCTTCCGACAAGACTTCACATCAGCATACCTCGGACTAGGCAACACATACACAGCATCGAATTATTATGGAGAAACTCAGCGCGCAAGAGAAAGAGCACTTCAAAGATGCGTTTGCATTATTCGTATGTCACCCGCTCAGTCCTAATGTGAGACAACCGCTGACCACGTGAGCAGGACAAGAATGGTGATGGTATGCTGTCAGCCCTACTATGCTCAGCCCCTTGAACAAGCTAATGCGAAATGCAAGGCGAGATCTCGGCAGCCGAGCTTGGAGAAGTGATGCGATCTCTGGGCCTCAAACCGACAGATCAAGAATTGCAAGATATGCTCCAAGAAGTCGACGCCGACAACAGTGGTAGCATTGATCTGAATGGTAAGATGAGTGTAGCTGTACTGGCATCATCCATGATGCCTGCGAAAGCAGCAAGACTCACGTTCTTTTACTGTACTGACTACCGAATCAGAATTCATGACGATGATGTCTCATCGAGCAACTGCCATGGACACTGAGGAGGAGCTTCGTCAAGCATTCAAGGTCTTCGACCGCGACGGTAGCGGTACCATCAGTGTCACTGAACTCAGAGACATGCTTAAGGCGCTTGGCGACAATCTCACAGATGCCGAGGTTGATGAAATCATGAAGACAGCAGACACAGACGGCGATAAGTCTATAAGCTGTGAGTATCCAATTGATGCTTCATAGAATACAATTCGCTAACATCCATATAGTTGAGGAGTTCAAGAAGATCATGCATGATACCACTTGATTCGTTTACGACTTATGACCGCGGAAATCACGATCGTTCCGGGTAGCTCAGACTCTTCCATTTCTAGGATCAAGTCAGAATATGAACGACAGGAAGCGACCATAGCAGGAACTATGGTCCAGACCAAGTTTGAGAATGAAATGATGTAATCAGCCAGCGATAGCAATTTGGACACATGTCAGCGGTCACGAACTAGCCCGGATTCCATTGCCTCAACCACCAGCGGCTATGTCGTTGGTGTCATACTGACAGATTGACTAGATCTCCCGAGATCGGTTTCTAAGTTGCACATGCTCCAGCAAATTGGCTGCGAGTTCACCTGGAAGGTTGCGAGCCGCCAGCCGTTCTTTCACTAGTTCGAGGCACTTTGGATCTGCATCAGTGATTCTATGCACTCATGCTGGACATAACACGACAATTTCGAAAAGCAGGACGTGTTGCGGCACAATTAGTCTACCTGTTATCATGATGGGTCACTTTCCAGACGAAATGGACATCACGTGCTGACGTGCATGGATCGCGACGAAGGAACCGTCGCTTTCGCATTCTGACGCTTTTCATCGGCACAGCATCCATCGCCAAACCACCTCACCGTCGCTAAAACCAGTCTCTAACGTTGCCGCCTGTCCCAAGAATCATTCTCCGCCAGTGGCAACAACGCCGCGTAGACTTTTGGGCTGGCGAGAGTCACATGTGACATGTCTCCGTCTTGCTCACTCCACTCTCCGCAAGAGCCGCCTTCGGGCAATGACTCATCCGAACAAAGCCAGACCTTTCCTCGTACGCCCAACATCCAACGAATATTCTACACTCATCCATGACAACATGAGTCTTTTTCTTGGTACAAGCACACAATCGGCGTTCCGGTTTCGGCAAAGGACTCATGCCCATGTGCCTACGGAGTCACAAGCTAAAATAAATCTACTAGGTCGCTGCCCAACATCGGACTTGGGATATATATGTATGTATGCATGCACTGTAGGTGGCAAGTAACTTCATCTCTACAATTTCATCAACGCCTTTCGCCTTTCACCACCACAATGAACGCTCGTTTGGATATGCCGCTCTACTCAGTACATATACCTGATCTTGAAATGGGACAAAAACAAAACAGGAAGCGAACGAGACATCGGCCTAGTCGATCAAAACGACAGAACACGCTGTATCCTTTGCAGCGTGCAAATACGTCGTCGACTACATGTATCGATACTACCACACTCAAACATATGCGACCATCTCCTACATATTGGCCGCCTACCTTTGTACCCTTATCTACGAGACCACAATTGACACGACAAGAAAGTGCGACATCGCGAGATCGAAGAATGTTTGGAGGAGAGGATGACGATACTGCATCAGCTATGGAACTTCGAGGTCCTATGCTTGATGTTGTTCTTGGATTATTCAATGGGATTGATTATGATGATGCTCTGGTTTAGCTTTGCAGATTTAGCGAGCATAGCAAAGGAGTTGGGAAAGATTGGATACGATCTTGAGGCGTATGCTTCGGTCATGATTTGGGATACGAAATATGCTCAGCTCTTCAGCTTGGAGCACGATATTACGATATGCAGGCGAAAGATTACTACTGCCAGAGGAGACATCTCTTCTTGGGGCAACACTCGGCATGAATTTGCCAGAGATCTGGCATCGAATGCCTTCTATATGGAACTTCTCCTCTCTTATACAACTTCCTCACAACTCATCATGCTTCTTGTCTACGCCCTCGTCTTTTGTTGCGATCTTGACACTGCCCACATATTCCTTCTTATATTTTCTCCCTCTCCTTATCCGCTGCCGTTTCTTATCCTTATCAGCCTGCGTCCTCTCCTTCTCCAATTGCGATTTCGGTCTCTTCTTCTCTGCCGATGGACAAAGCGGTAACATTGGTTTGCCAGCAATATCGTTCCAGTCGCGCTGCACATATCCAACCTCATAATAATCCTTCCCTGTCTCTCCCCGGAACACTTTCTGCCAATGCTGCATTGTTCCTTCCGTTTCTTCTAAGCCTCTCCCCACCATCTCGTAGCGATACTCTCTCATCTCATCCGACAAGTCTTCATCAGCTGTCTCTTCAAAACGCGGGACGTCTTTGGGGATGAATGTCCATTCCACGCCGCGATAGTCGGGTATGCTGTCATCTTTGAAGCAGCCTGTAACATAAGCTCGTGCAGCGTCGTGGCCTGCAAAGACATGGTATGGACCACCTGGGCCATAGATTCGGCGACCGGCGGTGACGTCGAAGAGGGTGCCGTTCACAGCGAGATATATGGGAAGGGTCTCATCTGAGCCATCGTATGCGAGAAGTTGTGCATCGGTGAGGATGATTGGGGATCTCTACAACGCCTGGTCAGCAGCATGATTTTCTTGATAGCAGCACCATGACGGGATCATACAAGCTTCGCAGCCAATGCATTCGGTCGCGACCACCATGGTCGATAGTTCCAGAGGATGCTGTTGCCGGTGATGAAATAGCTGAGAAGAGCGTTTAGGACGAGCAGACCTGCAAGTATTCTGAGGCCGTCAAGGATTCCGATTGATGTGCTTTCCGATTCCGCTGAGTCCGTCGCCTTCTTTTCCGCGCTCCTCTGCTCTTTATCTGTCGATGACGAGTTCGGCATCCTGTTAATAGGAACACCTTACATCAATGTTGTTTGTAGAAGGACGAAAACAAGGCAGGAACTTCCGGACTTAGCTGACAAGAGAGGCGATGCTACTCCCGGTCCGCATGAAGGATGATATATCTCTTCGACGCGACCTCGCTCTCGCTTCCAAGACATCAACATCATTCAGCTTACTTGCAAGAATGTCAACTTTAGGGAGCATCAAGAGTTGTAGCGCTGGTCCGGGAATAGAGTTCATTCAGAGGCAGTCTCCCAATCAGGCTAGCGGCCATCGCAGACGTCCTTTCCTTTCGCCATCAACGGTACATGAACGTTCTCACTGCCAAGCAAGTAGACCAATACCTTCCCTATGGTTCAATGTAACTCACTACATAGGCACGGTTGCTTCAGACTCGCAGGCTCTGAATGGTTCCTTGAGTCCAAAGCCGCGGCCACATTGGCACAGCCACCACCACACTAAAATGCTCGTACCATGACGATATAAGAACTGCATCGAGCAAGTCGTCAGAGCAGAAGCTTTCATTCAGGGCTGTCTGAGATCCAAACCCCTTGTTTAATGATCTTCCCGAACCCTGGTCCAGGCATGACCTCTTCAACATCAATCCACGTCCCAGCACCTGGCATCCTCGATCAAAACGGCTACGTCCACCTCCCAATCAGGATTTCAGACTACGTCAATCAATCAAGTCACAATCCATCTCTTGTACAGAAACTACGAGATAAAGTAGCCAAGAAATCCGACGAAGAACCTCAAATGATCGCCATGTCTCAAGACGACTACCTTCGATACTGGGCCAAAGACGATCAAGGTAACTTTCTGCCAAAGGTTGAGGAACCGCCGCAGGGAAGAGTTGAATGGCTAAGGCATCAGGTCAGAGTGAATGAACAATGGAGAGAGTGGGCACAGATTAGGACGTTGGCGACGGGGCCGTATTCTGCTTGCTACTGGTGATGTTACCTATATACCGCACAAATCTTGACAATGATCTATTTAATCCTTACAAGGAGCTAAGGATGCCCTCTCAGACTTCAATGGCTGCAAGTTAGCTAACTCGACATTTCTAGCCCATTCAGCCACATTCCCAATATCTCATTCGCAGCATCCGGCTGCTCCCAAAGTACCCAATGATTCGCTTCCAGAGATTCAATCGTAAGCTCCGTAAAGTACTGGCTCATGTTAGCCCAACTCTCCGCCGGAAAGATAGGATCCAGACTAGAACCGAGAAAAAGAGCTGGCATTCGAAACGTCGCTGTATCAGCATCCTGAGATATCGAACGCTCGTCTTCCCAGTCCATCTGGCGGACTCGATACCAGTTGTTTGGACCGCGAAATCCTTGCTTGGCAAAGTTCTCGACATAGGTATCAAGAACACTCGGCTCAACTAAGGTCGTTGACCGCAGTGTTGATAGTTGATTCAGGTCAAATCCAGTATACGGCGAAAATGCCGACTGGTTATCCCGAGTCATTCCGCCATAAGCTGCGTTAAGTAAATGACGAATCTGAGTCTCATTCTGAAAGTTGCGTTCCCAGGCAAAGTCTCTCCATTGGAGTTGGTAGCCGAGAAGAGGATATGTGCCATTCTCGACTAAAACCGCCAGGTCCACATAAGGAGCTGCCGATACTTGGAATGCCCCTTCGTACGGCACGCTCACGGTGAAGAAGGCTTTGATCAGGTCTGGATACCATATGGCCATCTTGTACGCGAGTGCCGCACCCCAGTCGTGACCTCCTATGGTGATCTGTTCGCCTGGGGCGATCTGATCCGCAAGCTGGGCCATGTCTGCAGATAGTTTCTTTTTGGCCCATTGATCGAGTTCCTTTGGGGAATCAGTTTCGGCGTATCCTAGCATGTCTGGGGTGATTATTTGATATCCTAGTGAAGTGAGGTGTGGAATCTGATTACGCCAGCCGTACGAGAAGTCGGGATAGCCATGGAGCAGGAGGATAGTGCCCTTGTATTCCCCAAACGGTCTGCTGCGCATGTAGTGGTAGACGTGGCCGCCAACTTTTGCGTAGTGAGATGTCGTGCCTGGTACCAGACCAGGGTTGGTAATGTTCATGGCTTGTGTCGCCACCAACAGTAAGTATTGCAAGAAGAAACTGACCAGTCGAAGCATATCGAGAGCTTCTACTGAACTTTTGAACAACTGATGTACTTGATGCAGAATTGCTGTTGAGAGCCAAGCAAGTTGAGCTCGCAATCTAGCATGGCGTCAATGCTGCGGCTCGATATAAGTAGCCAAAGAGCATGTCGCACAACGGCCGTAAAATCCATCGATACCAGAAAGAGCGAGCCTCGCGAGGCTCGGGAGCAGACATTGGTAATCAGTTATTTGGTATGACGAGGATCCATCTTGGCAAATCCTGCGTGACAATCATTCGGACATATGCCAAGGCTGTCCTTTCGCAGAACATGATTGTTACTGCGGTGTCAAGTCACCTGCCTGCCTGTCTACCGCCCACTTCCGGACATCTTCGAAATTTGCACAAGTATGTATGCCATCGAACCTGGCTTTGAAGTTCCCTTTCACGACCTCAAATGGGAGGATCTCGACGCTGGGACGACACATCAGACTCTGTCGTAAAAAGTCGACGCAATGGTCCAGATGTTGCATTTTTTCTTTCTTCGAGTGGTGCTTCGCTAAGAAGTCGTCCAGTGTGCCATATATCTCTTGTCGTAGCATGTCTAGACAATGGAGCTGATGAAAGACCTCAACAGCACCCAGGTATGTTGGCTCGTTGCCAGTTGAATTGAAGATAGCACTGTCTTCCGCAAGTCTATCTTGCTCCGACTGTGACAACACAACGATTCCAGTGTTGGTGATGTGATCCCAAGCTACGGTGTTGTCGGCCGAAGGCACGCCTTGGTATATCGTGGTATCGCCCTCTAGACCTGTTGTGAAGCGCTTTTGTTCATATTGAAGGACACTCGATAACGGACTGGTTGAGTTTGGATCTAATTGTGTTTGATAACTTGCGACGATGAGGAACATTGCAATTGCAACCATCCAGCCCATCCCGAGGAATCCATACAGCGCCCATGTTCTCCACTTCGACCATATGATAGTGGGTTTGGCCAAGGTAGAGTATGCTTCGGTGTCAGAGTTGCACTTCTCGGCAGAAGTCTCATCTGTGTCAAGTGCCGTGTACTTGGTCCTGTCCATAAAGGCTCGCGCTTCCTCAAACATTGTAGATGCTTTGCTGACGTCCTCGCAAGAACACAGGTTTGTTGTGGGCTATCAGCTATATCCCGTTGATTATTGCCACACTGGAGTATGCTCAGCTCCTGCAGTAGCTTCTGTTCATCTGTCAGGGAAGTCGGCTGCGCGGAGAATCTGGCAATATGCACTGCCCTGATGCTTATTCACCTATTAAGGCAGCTTGGTCCACAACCTTATGCTAAAGCAAAGAAACGTTACATCGGAAAGATGCCGGATGGAGTAAGTCATTCAGAGCTTGATAAGGCGATGGCGAAGAGAAGCAGTGTCCTTAAAGGCTTGGCAGAGCTTCGGAGTTCTTGTTGCAGTAGTCTTGCACTTGGTCAGCGTGTTACGAGCCAGTCATGAGTCGGGGAAGTTCAGGCTTCCAACTTCATGTTCTACTATCATCCTTCGCACGATGCAGCCAAGCCGAATCAGGAAGGTGAACATGCGATTTTGTTGGTTGATTGACATCAACCGCCGACCATATGCCATAAGAATGCTGTTCTTCTCAAATACGGTGAGGCGTTGTGAACAGCTGCTTCAGATTGTGTCGTAGTAGATACTTAGAGGCTCTTGTTGGATTCCTTGGAGACGGCCATCGTCGGATGCAACATTGAGCTGCCTTTCATGTAGCGTTCCGGGGAAGGTACGGGAAATGTCTCGAGCTTGAGCGGTAGCATATATGGATGCTTGATACCTGCAAGTTAAGACGGGCACACACAATCTGATTTCCAATCTGAAACGTCTCTTTCCACTCAAGACCAACATGAAGACCTCAATCCTTTCTCTACTTGCTATCACGGCTTACACATCTGCCGTTCCAACTGCCAACACCGAGTGCTTTGTCAAGCGAGACAGTGGTCTTCTGGAACGAACTCCAGGATGCGGCTACAAGCGGGATGCTGTCGCTGAGGCAAATGTTGAATGCTTCGTTCGTCGAGATGCCAATTCTGTGCTCGAAAGAACGCCTGGATGTGGTTACAAGCGCGATGCCAACACCGAATGCTTCGTGAAGAGATCCGATGACATCTTCCAACGGGCCACTCAAGGATGTGGGTACAAACGCGATGCCGAGGCCGAACCAAGCACTCAATGCTTTGTGAAGAGGAGCGACGGCCTGCTCGAGCGAACTCCTGGTTGTGGTTACAAGCGGGATGCGGCAGCTGAAGCGAACACGGAGTGTTTCGTCAAGCGGGAGGATGGTCTCTTTGAGCGTGGATGTGGCTACAAGAGGGATGCTTCACCAAAGGAGCAGTGCTTCGTGAAGCGTGCTGATGGTGTGTACGAGATCAGTGCGCGTGGATGTGGGTATTAGCCTTGAGAGGGTGTGAGGTCCTGAGTAAAATCGGCCTGGTGCTTTCCATGTGCCTTTACAACAGCTTCTAGTTCGCTTAGTTGACTGAAGATCTTCCATATTGTTGGGTACAAACTCTCCACTTTGACATCCAGCATGAGTGCTTTCCAGACTGCGGGAACAAGGCAGACGTCGGCCAATGTAATAGTATCTCGAAACGAATATGAGCCTGCTGTCGCCGCAAGGCGCTTCTCGTAGATCTCCAGCCCGACCATGTACGTGTCTGCACTCCATTCTTGAGACGAACCACCTAGCGATCTGATTCGGCGGGATACTCGAGTTGTCGTCAAAGGCTGGATGTCACAAGCGATCATGTATGCCAGACTTCGCACTGTAGCCTTGGCGTGTGGGTCAGACGGTAGGAGGTGAGGGAGAAGATCCGTGTGCATTTCGTCAACATATTCAATAGCAGCCAAAGATTGGGTAATCAGAACGGTGCGATCGCGGCTCTGGAGGCTCGGCACTGTGCCAGAAGGGTTCAGTGCCAGATACTCGTCGGTTTTCTGTTCGTCCTTGTCCAGATCGACGCATACAGGATCGTAAGGGATGCCTTTCAAGTTAAGGGCCAGACGCAGTCTTGCTGAGCAGGTGGAGCGCCAGTTTGTGTGGACCAAGTACGGATTCCCGTTGCCGCTGACCATGCTGACTTCGTTGCCGGATGTTCTCGGTGGCTCTTAACGTTAAGTGCAACGGCGAGCAGTGTGTGATCAGTGCAAAGATGAAGTAAGTAAGATCTCACAGTTGAGCGGTACCCGACATCGCTGCCTCGGCACGCCCCACTTCCTGGCTCACAAAGTGCTCGACGCAATATAACCACCAATTCATCTTCTGCTCCTGCGCAACGACGCCTGTCATATCCAATTGACTACAATCAGCAGAATATGGTCATTGATGTGTCTCCTTGTAATGCGCTGATGTTGGAGCCAGATATAGGCCACGAAGCCTGTGTCTGAATGCATCCTGTTCTAGGCGAGGTCTCGTTCCGGTGCAGTCGTTGCAGTGATTGAGGCCAGAGGTGAAATTAGAAGTGATGCCAGTTGCGGACGTTTGCATGTGAAACCTGGAGCGACGCGTGCCGCGCCGCGCCAGCCCGACAGTGATTTGTCTGCCAGCATCACTGCAGCATTCTGGACTTCGCCCGGTGACTATTCGTACATCGTCAAGTTGTCCAGAAAGCCGATATGGGTCAACGACTGAGTTTGCCACCGCCTCCACCGCACGATGCGACGCCTCTCCCCGAAGTCGACCATGAAAGTCTACTCGCGAGTGACATGTCGTTGCTCTCGTTTGAGACAGCAGAAGAAGGCGAAACCACAGCCGAGAAAATGGGAGAGGAAGTAAGATCAACGGATCTCACGAAGGTAAGACTCCATGTCATCGTCACCGCTCCGCAATATTGATCATCTCAGGACCATTCGACTTCCAGTGCCGCTACTAGAGTCTTCGCGGTCTTCGAGCTCGCCGAACAGATTCTTCAAGATGTCCGTCCACAGGATTTGCTGCTCTGGCAGCAAGTCAACAGCTCCTTCCGCGACGTCTTCAAGAACTCTGCGCGACTTCAGAATCTCTTGTACCGCCCTCCCACAAAACACACGCCAGGTTACAGGATGCTAGCCGTCTTGCCCGAGCCCGTTTTCGACTGGTCAAAGGATCGCAAGGATGAAGTGCTCTATCGGCCGCTGTTAGAAGGGTATCTTACAATACGAGGCAGCTGTATCTACGAAGCTCAAGACCCCGTGGACAAGATCGATTACTCGTGGAGAAGGCTACTCATCTGTCAGCCGGCTATCAAGCGTGTGACGATGTGGGTAGGCGGCCACTCAGAAGAGATCCGGCGCGAGGAGGGAATCAGAATTGGAGATTTGGTCGATGCGGCTTGTCGGTACATTTATCCATTTCGCCAACCCAAGTGGCTTGACCGGTGCGATTTCTCCTTGCACTGTTCAACTTGCAGTGGAGGTTATACTAATTCGCCGCATGCCTGTGGATTTCGTGCCACCAAGGGAGCTAGTTGTGATCGACGCAGAGCGTAGATATTTGGTACAGGAGGCGCGCGCTTGGTCTCACGGCATCGGGTTCCAGTCTGGCGACTATCAGAGGCAGTGCGAAACCACAGTCTGGCGAGGAATTTGCAGCAGCTTTCAGCTCTCCTACGCCATGAGCGTTTTGTCATCGTTTTGTCATTGATGTATCTCTGTGTTTCTTCTCAACCTTTGAGCCCCTTTCACTGTTCTTGAGACCCGAAATCGTGGCCAAATGCGACATCTCCAACCAGAACAGCGCATGCCTTGCTCTTATCGCGATAGCGCGTTTGCAGTCGCGTCTCCAGGCTGTCCATGCTCTCCCTCTTCGACGAATGGTGTATCCATCTACTGAATAAATCCAGATGGGAAAGTAGGTAAGGCAGAGAAGCACAGGCCACCGCGACCTCGGCAACACCTTCCTCCGAACAAGTTCCTCCTTCTCCGCTACAACTGCGATGGCAACCACTCTTCGAACACTTTCTCAACGACATCTCGATCCATCTTGTAGGCCTGCTCCGCCTGCTCCGCCTGCTCCTCTTCGCAATTGTCAGCCGACACGAGACTGGCCGTCACCCAGGCCTGGTTGCGAGCATCTATCATGACTGTATGCTGATTGAGATACGCCCAGTCAGGACGGCCTCCTAGAAACAACTTTCGCTCGTGCAGCGCTTGTACTATCGTCTTGACCTGCATCTTCCAGTCGGCTTTGGCGTCCATCAACTTCGACTTGCCTGCTTCATCTGCATCACGACAAAGCTCGAAAAGGGTCTTGCCCTTCGATATCCATGGCAACAGAATCCCGGCAATTCCCTCTTTTCCGTCCTCGATACTAGTAGCCGACGTAGGATCTGCAGTGTTCACACAGTTGCAAGTCACCAGGCCTTGGAATGTCAAGACACCCTCTGGTGGTTCTGCGCCTCCTGCCAGCATCAGCTCGTAGATGCTCAAATGTGCGACAATGGCATCCAGCGACGCATTTGTCATCTTCTTCTCTGGCATGGCCATGGAACTTTGCTCGGCATCCTTGAAGAAGTAGACCTTGCCATCCGGCGCCAGGACTTTCTCTGGGGGTCTTCTCCAGTCTTGCTCTTTGTCCAGCACCATAAGATGGTCACTTGGAAAGCGTGGAAGGTCACCTGAAAGTGGCTGACAATCTTCAAAAGGAACTGGAGCCATCTGATACGCGGCTGTCAACTTTGGTCCCTCTGTCACCTCAACCTCGACGCTATCATTTCCCGGCAGTGCCTTTAACTTCAAACGATAGGCTGGGCAGTGAAGATAATCGTCCACAGTGTTCCAGTACTCTTTCTCTGGAGCCAAAGCCTTCATTGTCTCCATGGAGGCAGACATGATCAGATCGCAGAGTGGATGCCACTGTTTCTCGACCCAGTCGCGAAGAGGCCCTGTCGTTCTATCATGCTCTTGTAGCAACGGCTTCCATTTCTCGTAGAAGCTGGTCCCTTTCACATCTTTTCCGTTGACGTCGATGATGAAGCGCACGCCACATCGCCAGAACCAAATCCAGCAAACCTCCTTCTCCTCACTGTGCATACCATATCGGACGATGTGTGGTATGTCATCGAAGAAACGTACCGCAGACATGATGATTACAATGTTGAGTGGAAGATTTCGTGGCTATTATTGACAAGTTAACATTTTCGCAGGCTTGAAACTTGACACAGGCACCAGCATTTGGATTCGAACCTCTCTTGCCGATCTTGCGGGTCCTTCCCGCAGGTGCATATCTATGTCTACCAGAATTGACGTACCATTGCTACAATTCTGGCATACAGCATCAAGTTGACTGCTTCTCTTTCATCCTGGTACCCACACTCCTCTGCCTCAAATACCAGTAATCCTCCATAGCATCATCAACCAACCGTCTCAACTGACCAGCCCTCTCATCCCCAAACTCCTCCTTCCACTTTCCCATCTCAACCTCAACATCCACCTTATCCGAAGACTTTCCCGGCACGATCGACTCCGAAGCAGCCAAAGTATCCACAAAGATATCTTCTCTCGCATACACCACATCAACTTTCGTCTTCGCCCACTCATACTTGGTATTCTTCGGATCGAGTCCCAGTTGTTTGCAAAGCTCAGCGACTGCTTCACGATCATACATTAATTCATCTGCATCCAGGATGAGTGGAGCCGAAAGTGAGGGTTCTTGCATATAGTAATCGTGTAATTGGACCATCCATCGATACCGTAAGATGAGATTCATGAACGTCTCTCCGATCCCTCCTGTATCTTCGAAGTATTGTGATGCGACTCGGATTGTTGATGGAAATGCTAGTGCTGGGTGTCGAATGAGGAGCACTGGGATGTGGTCTTGGAGGAAGGAGTCGGGAAAGATTGTTGGATTCTGTGATGACGCTGTTGAGGAAGAGTCTGGTAATCTCCAGTACGCGGAAGACTCTGGTGAATCGTTACTAGATGTATCTGCATCCGGTATCCTGGTATCGTGAGCTCGATGAAGCGTTTGATTCAACCAAGCATTATGCTCCGCAGGCGATATAAGGAACGCAAAAGTGAAGCTGTTCAACACTTGCTTCCCTTGGCTTTCGAACTTTTGCATATGGTCCTGCCATTTAGGCCAACATTTTCGCCAGGTTTCTCTTAGAGCTTCGCAATCTTCTGGTACGGCTGAAAGGGAAGTCTTGGCTGATAGTTGGATCGTTTGTGGCACGATTTCATCGACGTGTTCCAGTACTTCGATCATACCGAGTTGCTCGTGACCAGAGAACATCCTCATGAACAGATGATGTGCTGCTCGTGGATAATAGGCGAGGAATATTTTCTTTTTCTTCTCGCTGTGAGATTTGATGCCATCTGAACCAGTCATGATGTCTGTAGAGTGTCGTGAGTATCAAAGTCTCGAAACTTAAGAGTCGTAAGATAAGAAGGTGCGAAAGCCCTTTGAATATGACATGCCACTCATGAGGGCTGATGACAGAAAAGTCGAAGGATTCGCCGGCTTTCTTAGGGTGCCAGCTGCATTGAGCAAGAGCTGAATTAAGCAGCCGAAGCCAGAACCGGTGTCTCGGCATTAAAGTTATAATGCACAAAAACAACATTGTATATATGCTCTCAATGCCTATGCTCTTCCTCGGAGGAATCATCATCATCCTCGTCGTCTGCAGTCGAGCCTTCGCTATTTTCATCGCCGCTCCATCTTGTAATGACAAGCCAGCGGATTTTCTGAGTCTTCTTCTCCTCTTTACTCGGCTTATCAGACTTCTTCTCAGACTTCCTCTCCCTCTTGTTCGATTTTCTTTCCTGCTTAGAAAGTTCTTTTTCTCTCTCCTTATGAAGTTTCCTGTATTCCTTGTCCCAGTCTTTCTCAATCTTCCTACGCTCCTTGTCCTCCTTTTGAGCTTTTCTACTATCAAGTTTCTTCAGCATTTCGCCATGCTTCTTCTCTAATTCCTTGTCGATCTTCCGGATTTCTTTATCTTGGTCTTTGCCATCTTTCTCTAAGTCTTTAGCTCTCTTCTCTTCCTTCGATTTAGTCTTTTCAAGTTCTTTGGCGTCTTTCTTTTGTTGCCTCTTTGCCATTCGTTGCGCTTGAGCATTACCCATCCGTTTTAACAGATTATCCGGAGCGACGGCAGAAGCGACATCAAAGTTCAGAGGCATCACATAACCCTCCAATGCCCGAATCCGTCGCATCCAAGTATCATTCGGCGAAATTTGTGTGTCCTCTTGCGTCGCTTCTTCGCGCACAGCAGTGCCGTCGATGTCACTCTCGTCTTCCAGAGGCGGCAATTCCAACCTTTCTGCCGGATACTCCACCTCCTCCATCATCTTCTTGGTGGTCTTCACTCCAAGATTGAGTCCTGCAGGATGAAAGAAGTCGGCATTCACAGCCTTCACGTATGCCCTCGTCCGGGCGAAAGATGTTGCAGCACTACCGAGGCCAGCTGCGGATTGCACGCCTATTCCAACTAGCTGTACGATGTGTACACCATAGAATTGCTGCATGATTGTACCAGCCAAACCAACTCCCTCGAAGACTGGATTGGCCACCCAGCATTCGTTTAAGCCATCCAGAACCGGCAGGAAATCTGACTCGGAGATCCCGTGCATTTGAAGTTCAGGAACATATGCCCGTACGAAAGGACTGTAGAACGCGCCTTTGAATGCCTTGGTAGTTTGAGGAATCACCACAGGTAGTGGTAGTTGACCATCGTTGCGAGGCGCTGGCCTGCTACGTTGACTCGACAAATCAGCTGAAGGTGGAAGCTCCCTACTACATATCGTATCTTCAGGAATCGCGGTATCGTTCGCAGTGTATGCTGGAGGTGGTTCAGGATAGGCAGCTTGATCGAAGCCAGACCGTATAGGTAGACTCGTTTGCGGAAGATTTTGGCCTGGTATTCCAGTCTTCTCCGGATCTGGTATGTATGCGGAATTGGTTTCTTGCCATGTTTGTTCGTGAGCAGCCGCAGAACTTGTGACGGGCTGGGGTCCTCTTGAGTCTCCTTGTTCTGCGATGTCATAGAAGATTGGCTTGATCCGTGATTGCTGAGCTGCAGCCATGGCGTTGTATCACTCGTAGGAGAGCTTCTCGTGGGCTCGAAATGGTCGAATCGGGCTTCCCGTCGAAATCGGAGAAGGATCGAAGGAGCTGTTGAGCACTGCAAATGGAGATAAACTCACGAGAATCAAAGGATGCCATCGATATATATCCTTGATACTTGAATGACGCCGATGCCGGATTATCGTCTCTGCAAGACTGGCAGCCATCTGGCCAATCATCGTGCTGTCGCAACGCAGCCCGATGGAGCAAGCGATGATCGACCAGGCAGTGCTTCAGCTGCAGTGGTGTAAACAGCACTGCACGTGTCGGAGGCGCAACCAGAGCTGAATATGGTCAAGTCGTTCGGGGCTTTGTCTGATTGCTTGGCTCTCGAGCTTGGTAAAGCTTGAAAGCGCTAAGATCAAGCCCGTAGGCCGTGTCAGTGACATGAAGCGGTCTTTCCTCTTTGGGTATGCCGAATCACTGCTCAAAGTGACGAAGAGGCGTTGAGCTCGCTCGATTGATATCAGATCACACCTCAGGAGGACGGTGATCCCGAGATTCGGCCCCGGGGATTCCAAGTGTACCAGGCGACCACAAGGCGTAGTTTGAACCTACAGCATGTGCTTTGCGAGATCTGAAAAAACAAAGATCGTAGATCGTGGAATTGGTTCACCTTTGAGGTGTTGAACCTTTGATCCCTTCTGATGCGTATAGCTAATGAGTGTGAGGTATATGTGGTATGTATGTTGAACTCCTCCCACCGAGAAACACATGTGTAAGAATAGGTAAAGAGAAATTTGCAATCTTGAAGACTCACCCAACGAGCCCACCAAAATTATCATTCTTTGACAGTGCCATCCACTTTCGAGCTGTTCCTTACATCATCTGGAAAGCGAATGCTGCGGTTCCAGTTCACACCGCTTGGCGTCGTAGTCCCAGAGGCTGCTTGAGGAGGAACCTGAGGCATATCCGTGGAAGGCAGGATTTTCGCGCGCTCTGGGCTCTCAGCCAGAGGGGACTCGCTCTTGTTCGACTTGTCGCCGCTCGAGTTGTGATCCTCTGCAGCTGAGCTCTGAATGACAGGACGACCCAGAACCCTGCCGTCGATCGGCCGCGAGATTTCCGGATGAGATCCAACACCCATGCCTTCAGTCTGCGGATTACTCTTCATGTGTTCCTGAGCATCTTGCCTAGATTGAGGTTCACGACTCTCTCCAGCTTCTTCCTCAGTGAGTCGGAACAGATTCTTGAAGCTCCTAATGAGAACAGCGGCAGTGGAGGAAGATGCTATAGCTGGACCGCGCTCGCTGGTAGTCGGGCGCCTTCTGCGAAATGAGCGGGCTAATGATCTCTCACTCAGCGCACTTCGATCTGGTGATCCTGGGCGTGATCGTGAACGGCTTTGGGTTCTCGACACGTTCTCTGAGGAGATCGCCATTGAGATGGTTCTTGGCAAGTGAAGACCTAGCTTGCCCAGCGGCACTGACAACCCGTGACAAACGATCGAGCAGATGCAGAGGAACCAGACAACCACATTCAAGACCTCTGCCTCCTGACTAGCATCGACGCGCTCATGACCTTCATACTCAACTTCCCGCAAGAACTCGCGGGAGATGTAGAGGTAGAAGATAGCGCTCACGCCAATCGGTCCAAACCAACCGGTGAAAGCAGCATGTCGCCATTCTTCGATCTGGTGAATCTTCTTGTGTGCGATAAGAATGAATGGTAGCCGTCTCAAAAGGAGAACCAATATCCCGAGTGGAATGAGGCGGTAGATCGGAATGACATCGTTGTGCACAAAGCTGCGCCACGGACACACCGCGCCGAACCACATAAAGACCGAGACATTGAGCAGCATATCAATCGTGGGCTGTAGCGAGTCATCTTTGGTCTCCAATCTAAACCAGTCATCCCAAGTGAAAGCATTGCCAGCGATGAAACAAGCAAGCACATCATCTGAACCGACCATGCCGACGGTACCTACAATGAACAGCTGTGCTGCTAATTAGCTTCAGAATTGCAACCATATCAACAAGGGATCTCACCGCCAGAGTAATGGCAAACACGAGGAATGATTCTCGATCCACATAGTGCCTTTCTTCCGCCCAATGCAGAAGCTCTTTCGCAATCCATCCCACCACAGCACCATACACGACAGACATGATGATGACATAAACCCAAGTGTCGTAAAACCACAATGCCATGGCGTGACCCACTCCGCCGTGTTGACCAAGGCCACCGAGGCCGGCGTACTTCAGCAGATAAAGGCCTAGGAAGAGAAAGGGGTATCCTAAGCCATCATTCGCGCCCGACTCTGCGATGATGATCTTTTGAAGCTTGGGTGGGATGTTCTTGTCGGCGAATTTGCCTTTGACAATGCTATTGGAAAGCACTGGATCTGTAGGCGTTACACATGCGCCGGTAGCAATGGCCATGACAAAATCAATGTTGGGGACAAGCGCCCAAACCAGGAGTGACGTTGATAGCCACATTGCAATCATGCCAGGGCCGAGCAGAATGGACAAGCTTTTCCTCTCGGTCCATAGATACTTGCTTGGCAGCTGGACACCTGCCAACACAAGCTGAACTCCAAGGACCAGGCGGGTAAAGTACAAGGTGATCGTCTCCAAATCCACCTCATTGTTATTAGCATATTCCAAAGGTCTGATCCAGTTGGTGGCGTGGGGACTGAAGACCACACCTGCGAGAGTTGAGATGAGGGCTTCGGAGAGGTAGAACTTCTCTTTTAGCAGGTATGATACCAAGCCAAACACAGTAATGAAGCCGCCTATAGTGGCGCATACAATGTTGAAGTTGACCAGGGATAAGGTAGGCATGTTGGGGTGCCTTCCAAAGATCGGATCAATAGTTGTCTGATGAATGTGTTTTTGTCTTTTTCCCTTGTATACCAGGCTTCAGCGATAGTACCAGCCTGGCACGTTATGTTATTGCGCTTTCCTTCTGCGCTCCTGTCGTACAGCACGTGCACGACGTCGATGAGTCCCTCCACGGGCAACAGCGGGTGTTATTGTGGTGACATTGAAGCTTCTCGGTTCGGTCGCGATCTCGCAGGTAGCCACTTTGTCAGTGCTTCCGTGGGTGGCAACGCGGTGCCCTGCTGTCTGTCTGAGAGCAAGTGGCGTGTGGGAGTGAGAGTACAGAAGAGAAGAGGAAGAGACTGAAGAGAAGCATTTGACTTCAAGCGAAGCATCACTGGCTGCCGATAAGCGGCGTCGCCAAGAACACGCCAAGAGGCAAGAGCTGCTCTCGACATCGACAACGTCCCTTCCCTTCACGAAGTACACCGCCGCCGTTACCGTCCTGGTTCATCACGCCACCATACTATCCTGACACCTCATCATTACCGGCATGATGGAGGATGGTATGAGGGGGATGGCAGTGGTGATGAAGGCAGAAACGACCGCAAGTGAAGGTTGCCAACCCTTCAATCTTGCCGTTTCTGAAGCTGCATTCGTCGATTTTACGCCGAGATGTGCCATGCATCGCACTCACTTCTGTGTCCGCTGCAGCTCACAAATGATCTAGTTGATATGGTCACATGCTCATGGATGAAACTGCATTTTACTCTTGCATCATGATGTCTTCGCACTGCTTGCACTTACATACAGCATACAACACCTTGCCAACTACTTCATCGAACGACCAGTTTAGGTACTGACTTTCTTGATACCATGCCAGACGCGTGCTGACTTTGGAACCAGACCTGAACCCGATTCGACGTCGAAATCTCGCTTCGCTCTGGTTTGCAGCACCAATGTCTCGCCCGTCCTCCGCCTTTGATGGCGAAGGCGAACAGAGAAGCTCCAAGCGACAGAAGTCTATGCGGACATCTAGTCAACCTTCCAGGGGCTCGCCTCAACTTCCAGCGACTTCTGGCCCGCGAAGTCCACCACCTCCCTTCTTTCGACGTGGAAGCATCTCTACATCTAGGGAGTTCAGCCTGCCACCACCTACGTCTTACGGCTCTCGGGATAATCCCATCTCTCTGGAAGATGACGACGTTGTCATCACTGCATTCCAAGCCTCGTCTCGCGGACATGTCTCTAGACTTGGTCGGGGTTCTTCGGCTGGGGCGAACATGCCTATCAAGCAGGAACTTGGCCAGTTTGAGGATCGAGGACGCACTCCAGTTCAAGGTTATGATCTCAGAGGCCCTCACTCATCTCTTGTTCGCCGCTCAACTGAAGGCTCTGTCGACTCTCCGCACTCCCTTGACGATAGCGACGATGACGCACCACATCAGAGGTCAACCCGGCGATCTGTCTCGAGCTCCAGAGGTCCACTGATTCAAAAGTCCATGACTGTCAACTACACGAACCTCAATAGGTCTGGGCGACAGCAAAGCACTCCTTTTTCAGGCTACACCTCCCACAGTTCTACTGAACCTCGGAATTCCCAGACTTCTCGCAGCTCACGAAACTCACGAAGCTCACGAAGCTCACGAAGCTCCCGCACACCCTTCTCACAGCAACACGAAGCTTACGGCAGCATGCCACCACCTCCAGCTCGTTCGTCAAGATTCAAGCATGAAGAGTCAGATGATGGCGAACCGGATATCGATGACTTGGTACCGCCGATTCTGCAACCCTACCCATCTGAAGAGCCGATCCCGAGACTAAGCGATGAGCAACAGATCATCCATGAGGAAGTGAAACTTGGCCACAATATATTCTATACTGGATCCGCCGGCTCAGGTAAATCAACCGTTCTCAAAGCTGTGCGCATTGGTCTTCGATCGATGGGGAAACGTGTGCAGGTCGTCGCGCCGACTGGAAAGGCAGCCCTTGACGTTGGCGGAGTCACCACTTGGCATTTTGCGGGATGGAGCCAATTTTCGTTCAAAGAGTCTATCGCAGAGCTGAAGATCAAGGTCTTAACCCCCAGAACTCGGCAGCGCATGCGCGACGTGGATGTGCTGATCATTGACGAGATCTCAATGGTTGAGAATGAGTTCTTGGAGCGCCTCAACATCATCATGAAGGTTGCTCGTGACGACGATCGCGCATTTGGAGGTGTTCAGCTAATCGTTACTGGTAAGTGCCCTTGGGGTTGATCCCTCTTTGCCTGAGACATGTGCTAATTCCCTTCATCAGGCGATTTTTGCCAGCTGCCACCAATACGCCCATTCCAGTTCTGCCTCAAATGCGGACGTGCGACAGACAGGAATGTCTCTGCTCAATACTCCTGCTACCGTCACGGTACCTTCTACGATGCAGACAAGTGGGCGTTTGCTTCGGAGGCCTGGAAAGAGGCCGAATTTCAAAGCTTTCATCTTGAGACCATTCATCGTCAGAAGGATCCGCAGTTGCAAACGATGTTGCAGAAGATTCGCCTAGGCAAAGAACCCACTGAAGACGAGCGGAAATTGCTGCTCCACCATGCTTGCGATGTTGAAGGTGCAATCCAGCTATTCTGTCGCAAGGAGGACGTGGTGGAGTTTAATGCTACGGAATTTCGCAAGATCAAGGCTAAGACAGTCACCTACTTCTGCGAAGACTTCTGGAAATGGAATCGCAATCACAGAGGACTCGAATTCAAGGGGCAACGATCCGGCGACGATACTCTGATGGCGCTCCAAGACCATCGTTACGAGCCAAAGCTCAATCTGAAGAAGGGAATGCGCGTAGTTCTACTGTCTAATCTTGACATCGACAAGGGTCTAGTAAATGGGAGCACGGGCGTAATCGTTGGTTTCGTTCGACATGGCCTTGACCCTTTACCTAAGCCGAAGAACATACAAGACGAGTCGACGTCACTTGATGAGAACGACAAGCGCGAACGGCTCGTTGATGAGACGGCGCAAATACTGGGAGGCAGCCATGCAACGCTGCAGCTCGAAGAGATTAAGAGATTCATGGCCATGAATAAAGAGAAGCGATGGCCGAAAGTCCAATTCGACAATGGGTTGGTGAGAGCCATAACCGCCAACTGCTCCATCGTCGAACTAGGCGACGAGAAGCCATTTTCGCTCCTCGCACGGACCCAGATACCACTCGCCGCTGCTTACGCTCTGACCATCCACAAAGCCCAAGGAATGACTCTTGACAAAGTCATCGTCGATTTGGACAAGACTTGGGAGTGTGGCCAAGAGTACGTCGCGCTTTCCCGTGCTCGAGCAATAGAAGGTCTCAGAGTCTTATCCCTCAACCGAGGTGGCTTTCGCGGCTGTGACCCCCAAGTCAAGCAATTCCTAAAGGACACATTCAACATCGAGTGATTGTTCTGGACATTCAAATTTCTCGACTTTACGATCACGACACGTATGGCACGAGCACTGCTACGAGGAAGGATAAGAGACTTCTCGCGCGTTCACAGAATCTTGCCTCTGCGCCACAGTTCCTACACGCCGGTCCAACGATGACACGTTCTCTGCTCGTCGACCTAAGATCAGTACCTCATCCCTGGGCCACGATGATGAGCCCCCTCTCTGGGAGACGTCCAAATTCCCGTTCATAGAGGCGGCAAACCGATGGGTGACGTAATGCCTCAATCGTGACTATAGAATAGTCACACACGAGCAGGGTCATGTATCTTGACCACAAGTACACAATCTATGCTTTCATATTCCTGCCAAAACTCCAACTGTTTCTTCACTCTGCACCCTCCGGTATCGCTTATCAAACCACTCCAAACCTTCTTCATGCCATCCATGTGCTCCGCAATCGTACCCTAGGGCTCCTCACTCACTCCACGTCTTACATGCTACCCCGCGATATCTCTTACCGAAGCAGCTAAATTGTTCTAGGAAATAATCACACCCAACGACAATTGCCATAACAAAAACGATAAATCCATCATGAGCGAGCACTTCACCAGACCAAGTCGTTCCCTCAAAGGCAGAGTCGCCATCGTCACCGGCGCAGGCGCAGCAGGAGATGGCATCGGCAACGGACGAGCCGCAGCCATCTTACTCGCCGAAGCCGGCGCCTCAATTGTTTGCGTCGACCTAAAACGCGCACTTGCAGAGAACACAGTCCGAATGATCGAAAAAGACGGATTCGGAGCAGGAATTGCCATCGAAGCCAACGTAGCGATCGAAAGCGATTGCAAGAAAATCGTCGACCTCGCGATCTCCACATACG